>JACGCK010000340.1:0-37039 GCA_014925825.1 Pholiota molesta
TTGCATTGCCGATATCTGGATTTGTGCGACCGAAGTAGCCTTTTCCAAGGATAGGAAAGAGTGGGAATACATCTGTAGGACCACAGGCAAATCTGACAGCGCTGTTAAGGTTATCACGAAGGTCGCGAGGGAAGTGAGCATAGGCGATGATTGGGTGAACGGATGCGTTGCCTGGTTGATGGGATTGTTGAAAAAGAGTGGCAGATCTGGCAAGGTTGAAGTGTTCGGCGCATTGGACGTCTTGCTCAAGAGGTAATCCTTGCTTCGCTTCTTTCTTCTTTTTCATTCCTCATATATTCTTTCGAAGTTACAAATCTGGGATTCCGCCTACCCTGCCTTCAAACCTGATTCCTCAAGTCAAGACCTATATCTCGACGTCGGATATCTCTCTGCTTTCCCAAGCACTGGCTACGTTAGCCCTCCTCTTGGAGCTTGCGCCATCCATTACATTCCCCGAAGTCGAACACGACCTCTTGAACGACATCTACACCGTCACGCATTCACCTTTGGTCTCCGGCGTGGCCCTCGAGTCGCTCTTCCGATTCTTCTCGGCTCTCGTGCAAGCTGATAACCAGATCGCGACTCATGTTGTCCCCAACTTGGTCATCTCAGCAGAGAAAGCACCTAAAGCGGAAACAAGCCCCTCGAATGTGGCCAAATGTATTGGCCAAATAGTTCAGAGTCAACTTGCGGTCGCGGCTGGGACCATTGCGGAATACTCTAAATATCTCAAGGTCAGATTTTTATTTCTCTTCTTTATAGTTAACCAAAAAACTGAATTATGAGCTTTAGAAGGCAACAAAAGCCAAGCCTTCTCTGGTTACCCTTAGCCTTTTGATTGTTGGTGAATTAGGCCGCTTCATGTAAGTTTCTTCCCTTTTTTGAAGATTGAGAAGATGCTAATATGAATCTTATCAGCGACATGTCCAATCAAAGGGACATTTTCCTCCTTGTTGTCGATCACTTCGGAGCCGAGCAGGAAGAAATGCGTGCAGCAGCAGCTTTCGCGGCCGGTAATATTGCTATCGGAAATCTGCAACAATTCCTCCCTGTCATCGTCAAAATGGTCGAAAGCGACCCTAAGAAGCGTTTGCTTGCCTTGCATGCGGCGAAAGAGGTTCGTGAAAATTTACTCATTACGTAGCTAATTGTCTGATAGGGGTGGTTTATAGGTTGTCACCCATTGCTCGCATGGGCAGTTAGAAAGCGTCGCGGACCTTCTCTGGGGTCCTCTATTCGAGAATTCTCAGAATGCGGAAGAATCTACGCGTAACGTTGCTGCTGCTTGCTTAGGAAAACTTGCCACCACGCAACCTTCGCGTTATCTGCCCCAATTACATGTGAGCACATATCGCTCCTTGTTATAATTTCTGTTATTAATTCTTCCGTTTCAGGCTCGCATCAAGGATCCCAATCCAGATACACGAGCGACTGTTGTGTCTGCCATCCGTTACACATTTGCAGACACGTCTCAGTCGTTCGATGAAGTCTTCTCGCCTCTTCTTGTTGATTTCTTGTCTCTGATGGTGGACGAGAATCTTGTAAGTGCACCGCAACATTTGCTTGTTATTAAAATAGTCTGATTGGTGGTTATTAGGTTGTTCGCAGACTTGCTCTATCGACCTTGAACTCGGCGGCACGAACGAAGCCGCATCTCGTCCGAGATCATCTTGTGGCTTTGTTACCTAACCTCTACAAGGAAACAGTGATCGATCCTACATTAATTAGGATTGTGCAAATGGGTCCATGGTCTCACAAAGTCGATGATGGCTTGGAAACAAGGAAGACTGCATATGAAACGATGTATACGCTGGTATGTTTTTGAAACGATTTCAGGCTATGAAAAAAATCTTATTTATTACGCAGCTCGACACGTGTCTCTCTAAATTGAACCTCCACGAGTTCCTTGGGCGCGTCATCCCTGGTCTTTCGGATGACTCTGACGAAATCAAAGTCATCTCGCATATGATGCTCTTCCGTCTGTCCCAGGTGGCTCCTGCTGCAGTTTCTCAGCGCCTTGATGAAGCGACACCTCAGCTGGAGAAGACGATGAAGGGCGCTAATGTCACCAAGGATACGGTCAAGCAAGACCTGGAGCGTGCGGCGGAGCTGCAGCGAAGCGCTTTGCGGGCCGTGGCCGCTTTGAGCAAGATCAGCGCAGGCGTCAGCCCCAAGTTCGATGTCTTCGTCGACGAGCTCAAGAAGAACCCGACATGGAGCCACGAATTCAGGGATCTTGTCGGTCAATGATTTTGCTCTGAAGCTGCTCTGCACTGCTATAAACCACGGACTCTTAATCAAATGTATAGACTACAACAATCTTGACTGAAATGACATTTTGCGCCTCCTGAATTGATGAACTTTGCAACACACACAGTGCTGTCATCCAGCGCGTTCATCGTTCCAAAGGTTTGCATCAATCTGATCAGTTTCTATTATGATGTTTTGAATCATGATGACCACGGCGCTAATTTCATATCCATTCGGGTTCTTACACACTGTTGATACTGACTGTTATAGTTACCTTGAGTGTCTTCGGCGTCTCTCATTTGGTATGCAAGTGGCATCATTCAGCGCGGAACTTGACTCATTTATTTGATCAAATTTTTTTGTTGTTTTCTCGAAAGTTCTAGCGCTCAAGCATCAACTCAGTTGGAGTAGTAGGATTCCATAGTACCTGCCTAATAGTGTTATTAATGTTAAGTATTAATAGAAAGATTGCCTGAAGGTCATGGCCGTTCTATCTGATCAACTTGAAAACGCGATTGAACAACGATTGAACCACAGTAGCGAGGCGTACACGTGTAAATGGCCCACGTATTCTATTAGCATGTCGGGATACATATACACGCCTAATCCTAGTGGCACTATCTGACCCTCGATGAATCGATAACAATGCGTTTGTGGGCCGTCATGGTGCGCTTTAAGGAGGCTTGTGCCAATTGTGGCAATTTCTCTGAAAACAAAAAGGTGAGTTGCCATATTGGGACACAATAAGGTTCAAATTCCCGGTGGCAGTGGCCCGGCGATGCGGCCGGGGATGACTCCGAACAATGTGTGGCACAGCTTAGGAATCCTATATAAGGGCCATCCACCTCCGTCGCTCTTTCCCCCCCCAGAATACATTGCAAACAGCGCCCGCCCATCTTTCCCTGTAGATTCCCCCGTCATCAATCCCTATAACACAGTTGAACATGCCAGTCGCTAGTACGAGTAAACGAAACAGTCGCAAAACTGCGTCCGTAACCCAGGGCTCGCTGAGATCAAAAAAGGCCACATGCTGCGTGTCATTAACCAGCCGGAGACCGTTGCGTGGAGTGAGGCTCTGAAAAACGCGTCCCTCTTGGAATCTGGTTTTGAGACTCTGGATGAGGCTTGTGAATACCCTTTCAAGGTTGGTAGAGCATCGCTGTGGGCAACGTACTATAGCGCCTATTGTTCAAAGAACATAATTAACCTCACATTTTTTGTAGGACCAAGATCCGGTATGGGTTCGAACAAAAGGAGACAAATGGACGTTCGGTAAAGTGTCTGGTAGAATCATTCGTAAGGGCCCCACTCGATATGTAGGTTTCTTTTTCGCCGTCTTACAGTCGTACCGGCGCTTATTCTCTCAAACTCTATAGCAACAACATGGCCTCTTCTACCATGTGAACTTCGGGCCTAAATACAATGTAAGAAAGTACTTCGCCCCGATGAACGGCGAGATCAAGCCCGACACAGAAGCAATCCGCAGATTGCTTCGTGACGAGGGCTGGCTTGGATCCGACACGGACATGACAGACGATTCACACTCAGATTATACCGAATGAGTTTGTGCTTGACTCTACAGCTCGATAGAATACCATATTATACCATAATCCAATGTAGCATAGTGTACTTTGTATTCCTGAAGCTTCTTCAGCCGGAACTGTGTTCTGGTTCATAACATCTCAATTTTTGATGCTGGACACCTCTGCCAAACACTGTCAATGACAAGTGACGTGCAATCAGCTTGAACAAATCATCAATCATGACGAACTTTGAAACTTTGAAATTTACATCAAATGTTCAAACGTTCACAGCGCAAAGCACCGCTTAAACTGTATAATTTGGGCCTTCGGGATCAATATTCGATGTTTCCTGCTCCCAACTGTAAGAACTTACATAGCTTGAGGGATGGTCAATTGCCACGACTTCACTTGCTTCACTAATCATTTGAGCGCTTACACGAAACTGCAAGCGCCCGACTCGCTATTGCCCATTCACAGACTCGGCGACGGTCCAGAGTCCGAGTCCCACTATGCCACAGCTCGCATTCCATAACTACAAAGCCTTGCACAAGAAAAATATCATGGAAAGACATCAAATAAAATTCGACCAACATTCCACATTATTTGGAAAAAACTACATACGTATATACAAGGTGTATCCCCCAAAAGAGGCCACGACAACTCGAACAGAGATCAAACCATCCAGCTCGGCGCTCGAAAGGAAAGAAAAAAGGGGCGGCAAATGAACGGGGGAAGAAGAAAGAAAAAGGACAAAAGCTAGACATAAGCAAGTCAAAGAGAGAACGAGAGGGGCGCGTAAAACACCGAAGAAATTAGGAACATCGGCCAACTCGAATTGCGGAAGAAATAGGAAGGGAGGGTGGGGTGGGGTGGGTGTAATGGGCACGGGCACCGAACGGGCAAAGAGTCAAGAGATCGAGGCAAGGACACAAAAAGAAGACTACCCTACAAACGTGAAACAAAGGGAGGAAGAGCAGCAGCGTTCGTGGAGGGGGCACAGGAACCGAAATACCGAAACGGAACAGGTCATTGGCTTGCCTGGACGCCCCCGTGAAAAAAACCCAGATCAAAAACAAGGGGTATACTTGACCAATGCCCAATGCGGGGATAATCACTGAAAACAGACATAGGATAAGGTCAACGCTCAAACAAAAACCACCCAATCCAAGAAAGAAAACTCACAAAAAGCGCCCTCGTCTACACGCCATTCCCCAGATACGCCATCCCCATCGCGCGCGCACTCACATGCACATGCTTCGCCTCCGCGACCTCGTGGCAGATCTCGATCCCCTGGATCCACGGGTGCGCGATGACCTCCTCGATCGTCGAGCGCTGCCGCGGGTCCGGCTCGAGCATCTTGCGGATGAGGCTGCGGCACGCGCGCGGGTTCAGGTTGTTGATCGTCGGCGGGCACGACGCCACCGCCTGGTTCGCGCTCGCGCACGCCTGCGCGTACGACGAGTACAGCGGGTCCGTCGCGGGCTGCGCCGCGCGCCACGGCAGCTCCTGGAAGTGCAGGCAGTAGTACACGATGCCGACGGCCCAGATGTCGACCAGGCGCGCGTCGTAGGCTGGGCGAGGCACGCGGCGTCGTCATGGGTGGAGACGGATTGAAAAGTTTGAGGAAGATTTAGGATTGAAGGGATGCCAAACAGAAAGCGAGCAAGGACGATATGTCAGGCTGCCTCTGCATGAGCAAAACAGCAATTAGGGAGGCTTACGTTTGCCCAAAAACTGCTCGGGTGCGATGTAGGGCTCGCTTCCACAGAGCCCCGTCGACATGTGCACCGTCGCTTCCCAGGGGAGGCGATACACCGTCGACGCACCGTAGTCGCCAATCTAGCCAAAGGGTCATTGTGAGAGAGTCCAGAAGAGGATTAGGATATATATGTACCTTCAAGTGTCCTTTCGTGTCAAAGAACAGGTTCTCTGGCTTGATGTCGCGGTGCGCGACGCCCTGGCTGTGCAGGTAGGAGAGGCCGTTCAGAATCTGCTTGAAGCAGCATTCGACTTCGCTCGGGCTCATTCCTCTGTAGATGACATTGTCAGCAACTTGACGACCTGGACGGATGAGTGCCGAAATAGAGAAGCAACAGAAAATAGGCACAATGACCCGGCCGATAGAGCGCGTTTCTACGGCCGAGAGGGTCCTCCTCAAGGAATGCCTCGGAATAGAAATCTGAAACATAGGCAGAAATTTTTATAAAGAGATGCCATGCCAAGCTACAGCTTGAACCTTTCCCATGAACGCGACAGAAGCAACAAAGGGGAGAAAAGAACGACAAGAACGTTGGTGACTCACCCTTTCTTGATGGCAGCGTACAAATCTCCCCAGGACAGAACTCCATGACTTCACACCAATGCTGGCTCTCATCTTGCACAAGATCGACGGTCTCGACGATATTCGGGTGATGCAACGTCGACGATATGCAGAACTCGGCGGTGAGCTTCTTCACGTACTCCTTTTCCGATTCGTTCTTGCGGCGTTTGCGGAACTCCTACAGGGAAAAAAAAAAAAAAAAGTGAGACTTCCTCCCCGCCAGCCACGAACGGAGCGAAGACGGGACGTACCTTGATGGCATAGAGTTTTTCTTCGCTGCGATCCCACTTGTGCGCCAGGCGGACCACACTGGTGGCGCCCTTCCCGATCGCAATCTTCTGGCACACGCCATACTTCTGCGTCAGACTGACAGCGCTATCGCCCCCGATGCTCTTCGCGCGCCCGTCCCCGCGTCCGAGTCCGACTTCTTCGACGACGTCGAGCGCTGCGAGCTCTTCCGGTTCAGCTTCGGCCCGTTCGCGAGCAGGTCCTTCAGGTTGAACTTGTGCGACACGCCGTCGCCCTTGTCCGAGTGCACGGACGCCGGCTTCTTGCTCGGCGTCACGACCGGCGCCTCGCTCGCCTTGCTGGCGCGCCGCTCGCGCCCTGCAGCCGCGGGAGGCGCGGCGACCTTGTTGCCGGAGACGCCGGCAGACATGCTCGGCGCGCGGCTCGGGGGCTGGCTCGGGGGCCTGCTCGGGCCCCTGCTGGGCGGCGCGCTGGGCCCGTCCCAGAAGCTGTCGGTGGGCGACGTCGCCGAGGGCGAGTGGACGGGGCTCTGTGGCGCCGACGGGTGCCGTTTGTGCGCACTGGCTTGCTCCGAGGACCCAGAGGAGACCGTCGACAGAGGGATGCTTGCGAGCTTCTCCAGCGCGCCACGTGTGTAGCCTGGCTGCTTGACGCCGGTCAGAAGTGAGTCAGGCGGAGGTAGGGGATAGCTGCCTGGCACGATGGTGGGCGTGGCGGCGGAGTGACCATTGATGGTGGGGGTGATGGTCTTGGAGCTGGAACTGTTGCTGGTGTGGGATAGTTGCATAGAGACCTGGAATTGGCGGGATAGATCACCATGGGGGGGCTTGTCGGGGCCGTCGCCCTCGCCTTCCGGTTGTGAGGTCTCTCCTGAGGATTCTGGAATGGCCATGGTTGGAATATACGAAGTCGTGGTGAGTGCTGTGTGTGGGGCTAACGTTGTCGATGGGTTGGTTTGATTAAAAAAACCACTTTTGTATATCGAGGATGGCGATGAGTTTAGATGGATCGCAATGACCGGATGGACGTAAAAGGGTATTGGTGATTGTGGAAGATATAGTGTAGGCGTGGGGTGAGCTTGACAACAAGCAGGTGCTGGTGGGTCGTGGTGTCGAGTTCTATAGGGACATAATCATGGTGTACAACACGTTCCAGGGACTTTGAGTGTTGAAAACTGGGGGAAAATGTGAGCGTGGGTTGCGGAGGAAAGACGAGAAGAACGGACAAAGGTAGAGAGACGGGGCCTGTTTGAGAATCAGACAAATTGGGTGGAGAGCGCCGCGATCCGGGCCTCTCGCTGTCACCGTGGGTGACGAGGGGGGAGAATGAGACGGGCGCAAAGAGCTGGACGGAGATGGTGGTGGTAGGAAAGAAAGAAAAAGCCGCGCCCGCTTTTCACGATTAATACAGAATCCTCGGCCGTGTGTCAGCGTCAAAACTGGCCCACGACACGTGCTTCCGCAATTTTTCTTTTTTCCTCTCTCCAACACCGTCTCTCCTGCCCTCCACCGCCTGTTCGTGCCCAGCACGCACATCGCAGGCCACAGAAACACGTATGGCCGCTGGCACCACCCATCGACCCCCAGCGTCCCACACGAGGCTTCCAGCCCGCGAGAAAACACCCCCCATGCCCTTGTGATCCACCCTCGCGGGCCACCTCCGACTCGGGCCACGCCTAATCAGTCCTCCTGAGGCTTTACCCTAAAATTCTAATTGCAAATTCTGCTCGCTTGATATCTCGCAGCGCCCTCCGTCATCGTTAGTCACCGCGGGCCAGACGGACCAAGAGGGTTGTTGTTTTGTCTTTGCCTGTGCTGTCCTACCCAGCTTGCCTACCAGTGAAGTTGCTCAATACTTATGACTCGAAGGCCCGAAATCACGCCCAGTTGATTGCATTGTAGGCCAGCGCGTCCCAGTACAGTACTGATGCATGATGTGTCTACGCCGCCGTAAAAATCGTCATTCATCTGCGATATATCCTGATATATCGCCATGTCCCTCTCCCCTGATCCACCTTCTCCCTGCTGAGAGAGTATATGGTTAGTGTGAACAACACCCGCAGACGTCTGCTGCCCCTTCGAGCCTAGACACTGGCGCGCCCCACAGATAATCGCGATAATCACCAACGCTCGTGGGATCGAAACCCATACGATGCCAGTTCACGTGTCTCTCCAATGGTGAATGGCGTAAATCCCGCTGCCTTTCTTCCCAACTTCTTGTCTGAATTTCGCTGATGACGCCCATGTCAATCTACCTCGTACCAGCTATCGCCGTCAATACAAAAACATCTATCATATTCTATATCACCCTCAGCTCAAAATCGTTTGTTCAAACGTTCAGTTCTGATAAAAACACAACATACGATCAGCTCGTCGTCGATATTTTTTTCTCTCTCCGCACTCGTAGGACCATTATCTCCACTGTCGTGCGCGCTACCCGATATCTTTCACTCGTATTTATTCTGGGAACCCTCATAGACGCCGCCACCATCATATTCCAGACTCTCACCCCGTGTATATGTTATACTTTTGTTTATTCAGTGTTTATTAACGCTTTTCTCAATGACTCCGTGAGCCATCGCCGCTGCGGTCATTTAGCTACAGGACCCGCTACACACCACGCGTCTTCGGCGGCGAATAATGGCTCGATTCACGTCCTAAATACTCGCATCCACAACGCCTTTGCAGGCCTTCGTATATACGGCTCTCAAATTAGCCCTGGTGGGTCTTTCTCACTTACCCTTGCATCTTCAAGTTTGACACACACACATCCGGTCGGTGTGTGGGTTGTGGTGTATGTTGTGGGGCCGCGACGTCAAGAACGTGTGTCGCGGCGAACTCGTATCTGCGTTATATTTATTCTGCGTGGACACTGATGCATTTTGGACCGGTGCTTCGTTGGGGTTTATGCAAATGGACTTACATACATATCACTTCTGCGAGTTCTTGCGCTGCGGTTTGTCCACACTGTTTTATTTCTAGTCGACGGTGACAATAATCATATTCGGTATCTTGAAGAGATAGTGATTACAGTTTGGATGGCCCACAACAATTGATTCGTCGTTTTCTTCCACGCGTCTATTCAGGTACTGTATACATACGCCCACGACAAACGCCCACAAAGGATGTCCGACTCCCGAGCGCCGACCAGCTGTCAGAACATAAACCAGAATCGGAATGCGCCAAATACCATGACATTATCTGTTCATTTCCATGTAATTTTCCGTCGATTTCCCAGAGTTCAGTTGTACTCACTACGATGTAGAGTCTTTCGTGTAGTTGTGGCACATTTATGACGTCATGACAAGGACTGAGTGCTGCCGTCGAGTCGACTCCCTCTGTCGTTGACTCTAGACAGCCTGATCCTGACTCGAATTCAACTCTTCGACATGACTCGTTTACTACAGGCGCTTGAACCACCCTTCTACCTCTCATTCAACGAGCGCCTATTTTACCGTTTCAATTCCTCTGGAAAGAGTCAAGCTGTTGCAAAGCTGAGTCAGATAAATCAATAATGAGTCGCCTGTTTGAATCATAGGCCAGAAGACCCATGGATCATGTTCGAAAAAGCGCTGATAGAGTCAAAAGGATGGGGTGCATCGACTCATCACCCCTTCTAGGAGTTTCTAGGCGTATACGCGCGCGTCTATTTTCTGCGCGCGAGTGCGAATTGATTTTCGACTCTTCGTGAAAGCGGTCTGGTTTTGCCTCGTCTTCGAGACATCTTTTCATGCAGGAGCAACAAGGCCTCACAGGTCTTCACAGGTCCGAGTCCTCATCATGATTTGCTCTGGCATTGCCCTGTACTTGTCAATGATCTGAATAAGTATTTTGGATCGTCTGCAATCTCGGCGCAAGGTGGAATTTTGATATTTCTCTAATTTTTCTCTAAAAAAAGTTCCTTTTGTTCGAGACCTGTGTTTGAGGCCATGGAAAAGAATGCCACTGCGCAAACTCCAAGAAATAGCTGGTCGCAGTGTAAATGGCGACTTGGCGAGGCATCAAGCGATCAATGTGGATTCGCGGCTTCCACGGAGGCTGTGCCTCGCAGTTGGATACAAAACATACCGACGACGCTGATGGGTTCCTCTGGCTGGCCCCTCCATCGCCCACCACCCCAACCCCGGCGAACCCCTTCGCCCAAGTGACGCTGGCCGTCCACTACAACCCACTCATAAATTAGAACATACCATCCACGAACAATGGTCGCCGAGAACCACCCCTTCTCCGCGCTCTCGCACCAGATCGAGCAGCTCCTCTGGGCGTCCGTCATCCTCGCCTCCTTCATCGCCGCGGTGTCCCTCGTCAACATGGGCCGCCTCTCCCTGTTCATCGCGCCCTGCATGTTCCTCCTCACCCTCGCGCAGAACCTCACGCTCATAGGGCTGATCGCGCGCGACCGCAAGAAGCCCGCGGCCGCGCTGCTCAACACGCTCGCGCCCACCGCGAGCCGGCTCGCGGTCATCTCGTTCTGGGTGCTCGCGGCGCTCTGGACGCTCGCCGTGGTCGTCATCATCATCGTGTCGGTGCTGATTATGACGATGGACCAGTTCGAGGGGTGGGAGCGGCTCGCGGGGTACATCGAGCTCCCCCTGCTGGTGGCGGAGATCTGCCTGCTGGTGATTCTGGCGGTGAAGTGTGCGAAGCAGAGGCGGAATACGATTGTGCAGCCTGCGCATGTGGATTGGCAGCACCAAGGGCCGCCGGTGTCGGTGCGTGTTTGACTTTTGGTTTTGAGTGCGGAGTGAGTTCATCTCTTGTGTTTTTCATATTCGGTGGCTTATGATGTATCTGCAGTGTTATATATGCTGGTCATTTAATATTAAAGAAATTATTCATTGGAAACCAATTATGGGGATGAATACATCGCGAAGATGTTGTACGGCACCAAGATTAGCGGTATTGAGGATGTTCTCATTTCAGATTTAGACTGCAGACCATCCCTCAAGTATTATCCATCATCCAAAGTTCAACCAGATGCGGGGATGTTATTAGGATTAGGATGAATATTTCCTGCAAGTAAAACGTTTTCGCAGGTTACCAAAGCATCCGAGACGAGTTCCTGTCAGTCTTTCTTCAAGTTCTACAGTCCGAGCTTTTCTCGACGCATTAGTCAAATAGATCAGCTAGGAAACAGCAAAGTGTGAATACACGACGAGAAGAATGATACTAATGGACCCACCAAAATTCCAGATGATGCAAGATGTCAAAGGAACAAAAATTATGTTCCTCTGACGTATGCGTATTTCCTTCACTATTGATATAAGTATTCTTTGGCCCTTTGGTCGGACTTCACAACTCCGATTTCTGAAGTAGTTGTGAGAGAACTTATGGGAGCGAGAGTAAGGATAGTGCGAACTACTGAAAAACGTTGCGGCAAAATGGTGGCAAGAGTTGGCCAGTTGGTATGTCTGGATTCGGAACAGGGGGGCCGGGTGCATACTTGAAAAATGGCACATCTCGTGGGGAAAAACCTCTTAAAATCATCCCGATTTTTAGCGCTCTAGCTCAGACTCGCGACCTAGCTTTAGCTCTACATGTCTAGTATTTAATCCACATTTTTCTAACATTTCTTCCCTTGCCGCTCTACAATCTTTTTATACACTTTTAGTCATCCTTCAGAGATTCCGGCGGGCGACGCTTTTTAGTCAACATCTCATATCTCAGCTGTATTAAATTGCATGAGAATTTGCTCGTTCATTAGGGCCAAAATAAATGGACTGGAACTCGGATGGGACGGAGAGACCAGAGTTGACGCGTTGATCATGACGCGTTGACGCGTTGACGGACCGGGCAAGTGCGCAGCCGTCAGAAGGCACGTGGCTCTCGTATCCGGTATCGCTAATCCCGGAATACCCGTCCCTTCCCCACAACTTGTTACGGTTGAAATAGCAGAGTCGGGTATTCCATTCTTTGAACTCCTCCTCGTCCACCTCTCTACATCCTTTCGTCGAAAACGATGGCTGATCGTCTTGCTCAAGTCTCCGGACACGTCACCAATACCCACGGACGTGGCCTGCTTGCTGGAGAGGTCGCAATCATCACTGGTAAGTACCAAGTCGACGTCTCGTGCCTCAAGTTGGATGGGTTAGAGCAGGGTAACTGCTTTGTGACAGCGGAAATGGATCACCTCTTCTCTATTTACCGTATGAAGCAATATAATAGATCTCAAATTCGTTTCCAGATGATAGAAGCACATTTCACTGACAACTTCCATTTTTTTTCTAGGTGCTGGGCAGGTAACCACATATCTCTTATGGTGGACGGCAGCTTGTACTGATTTCTTATTGCACATACCTAGGGTATCGGTCGTTCTACCGCTCTCCTCTTCTCAAAGGAAGGTGCAAAGGTCGTCATCAGCGAGTATGTCAAGTGATCGTTCTATTTCCGGATTATGCTCACTAGAAGTCGCGACCAAAGCATTGACGCCAAACGTCTTGAGACCGTAGAGGGTGAAATTAAAGCTCTTGGTGGAGAAGTTCTTTCCGTTGCTGGTGACGTTGGTGCCGATGACTTTCCCAAGAAGATTGTGGACGCTACCGTTCAGTGAGTTCGCCCTCTCCACAATAAATAGTTCGTCATCAACCTTATTTTTCGCGACATAGGAAATTCGGAAAGATCAACCACATCGTTAACAATGCCGGATTCACATTCGACAAGATGCTGCACACTACCCCTGACGAGACTTTCGATATTATCATGAAGATTCACGTCCGCGCTCCCTTCCGCCTCATCCGTCAAGCTGCTCCCTATTACCGCCTTAAGGTCAGCTTCCTTTCGTGATTATTTCATGCCCTATCTCTAAATCTTGAAAATTTTCTCCCGGAAATACAGCCCGAACAACGCGAAAACCGTTCCATCATTAACGTTTCCTCAGTATCAGGCCTGCACGGAAACGTCGGTCAGGCCAACTATGCAGCGGCGAAGGCTGCCGTCCTCGGCCTCACCAAGACCATCGCAAAGGAATGGGGTCCTTTCGGCGTCCGTGCTAACACTGTTGCCTTTGGCCTTATCCACACTCGGTAAGATTCGGCGCTCATGCAAAATTTGTGTCTTCTGACATAAAGGCATCTTTTTTGTAGTTTGACTGCGTCAAAAGAGGCTGGTGTTACCATTGAAATTGAAGGAAAGAAGGTCGCTCTCGGTGTTCCTGGGGCCCAGCGCCCTGTGTCTGCTGTCCCGGATCCCGAAACATACCCCTCGATTCCCCTCAGGCGAGGTGGTACCCCGGAAGATGCTGCAGGATCAGTTCTCTTGTATGTCATTACCACTAGCATGTCCTGCATGCGAATATTGACTTATGTGGCCTATGTTTTACTAGTTTGGCCTCTCCTCTCGCTTCGTATGTTTCTGGCCACACTTTGGAGGTCACCGGAGGTTCTGGGATTTAATTGCTATGCGTTTATAACATGGATCAGGAAAGTTCGCAGTTTGTATCCATATCTCTCACTTGTATGTACGTTATGCATGATTTGCTTGGATATGAATTGGACTATTCCTTTGATAATTGGATGGATCGGAGAAGATTATTACAAGGTGAGCTGAGAGTGACCACAACGTGTATTATAATATAAGATCGAGATAAGATGAGATCAAAATTTGACGCGTGCTGCCACTGGCCAGCGTGCGCCCAACCGCCAAACTCAGGCCAAACTTCGAACTCAAATCATGATCCAACCCTTTCACGTTTCTGCCAGGATATCCTTATGCATTCACAATCGGCTTTAACCAAAACCTCATCGACTGCTAGCACGCTTCCCTATGATATCCTAGAAGAGATATTTCTGCAATGTCTTCCACGATTTCCTCTAGACGAAATTCAACCCAATGTGAAGATCGCGCCGATGTTGCTTTGCCATGTATGCTCTTCCTGGAGAACAGTTGCCCTTGTATACCCACCTCTTTGGAGGCACCTCCGTTATCGCCTACCTATTCGATGGGAAGAAGGTCGACCCATCGTTTGGAATTCGACCACTTTCTTCAGCGACATGGATTGTTTGAAATGGTGGAAAGAAAATCAGGGCTCGAAAGGTCCCTTTGTTCATCTCAGTTTCTACTATCAGCCGGAATATGGAGTTCCCTGCCAGGCGCTTCCTTTGGAGAATGATGCAATGAAGTTCTTGGTTAATTATCTGTCCACTGCCCAATATCTCGACGTCGATCGATTCACTCGATATTTACTCCAAAAAGATTTCAGCCAGAGTGGATCCCAGGCTTTATGTTCCCAACTGCAATCTTTGTCGATCAGTTGCCCAATCAATGACGAGGGTGGTGATATACCACATTGGCCTCATCTAGGGTTGTTTTATATCCCCCCGACACTACGACGTCTGCGCATCCATCAGGTCGAACTATCACCTCATTCATATCATATGGGTACTACTTTCACTAACTGGTCCAAGTTGACCCACCTTTCAGTATCCGTAATCGCGCACCTGGACATCTGGTATTCCCTTATCCGCGGGGTGCCGAATCTGCAATGGGGCCACATTACTATCTGGCTCTACGTACCTGTTGATTACAACCCGCCGAACTTTACGCTTCCTTTTCTTTCTACCCTTTCCGTAGGTGCTAGCAACTCCCCAATTGCCAGTGGTGAACTCCTGAGAAATCTACATTGCCCGACTCTGCATGACCTTTCTATCGACGTTGATATACATTCATTGGGAATCTTCGGTGCCGCGGAAAGGATCAATAATATGCTGAAGTCCGCGCCAGCAGTCACGAAGCTTACACTCAAACTATTTTTCATTGGCGTTCCTTTCAGTATAACAACGACAGCAACAAGTTGGGAAGAAGTAGAACAGCTTTCAGTGCTGTCGCCTCGCCTTACCCATTTACTCATCGACATGTGCGACGACCATTCAAATATCAGCTATGAGACCACGCTATCAAAAATAGTGGCCTTTTGGAAAGATTTATTATCCCCTGTGCGTTGGATGAATATAGCGAGTCCCGCCAGCAACATTCGCAAGATAACGGCTGTCGTCAAGATGCCGTCTAGGGACAGTCCGTTAGTCGACCCTATCTTTCGAAGTGCATTGGGGCTGGAAAAGGGTGATGATGACGAGGACGCGGAAAATGTTGTATTCGAAGTCGTCCAAGAAGATAGACGGACATCCTCACCTTATGCTAATGGATGGAAAACATGGGATGGTTCACTCTAGGGCGTCGAACAAGCTTCGAGGGTGATTAATTCTGGTGGCAGGCCATCGATTATTTAGATCGCTAAAATAGTCACTCAATGTCTTTTTTCTTCCAGCCTTTGACCATATCGTTTTCCCGTTTGGAAACACTTGTCATTCGTATTATTAATGGAGCGAGCCTTTTAGTTCTTGGGACAAATTTTCATCTGCCACACAGCTGATTTAACCATTTTGCTAACACTGGGCACGTCTAGACTCGGGTTCTATCGATTTTGACAGTTTTATGTCGTCCATTCACATGTACTATCACACGCACAAGCCAGGTCTAAAATTCCAGATGTTTCCATCTAATTATAACGCTCAGCGCTCATCCTTTGTTCGCTGCCCATGATCACGAATTTCTGCTGTATTAGTAGGAGTCTGTGCTTTTCCTCGTCATCCCACTATCGTCTTCAAGGGCACAGCGCTTAAGCCTTGTGGCACGTATCCTCAATTACTGCTGCGGATCAAGAAGTAATTAAGCCGGGATCGTGTCGATATCGCTCTGGGAATAAATTCTAAAAACAACTTCAACCTTGCTCTGGAAGGACACGCACAGGCGGTGTAAACCAGCAGTTTGCTCGAATTCGATTGTTCTCTTGTTCTTTCACGGCCTAGCCCAGCGCTACTCTCACAACGTGCCTATGAGTCTGCGTCTTGGGAACTTACAAGCAAGCAAGCCACGATTTCCGCATTGACAAAAGCTTGCGGCCTGGGCTATGTAATCTTACAAAAGCTCACAGAGCCTCGGTAGCGCTTTGGAAATTAACTCTCTGAATGCATCGCATTCACATCTCCCCCTTCATTTAATTTTAATCGGGGTTTAATGAACGGCGCAGGAAGTGGCGGACTCAAGGTGCTCCGTTCCAATACGACATGGGAACTTATGCACACCACTCATCGTGACGATCTATTTTGAACAGTACTTGCTGTATTTGTGCTATACCAATCGATACACTCTCATGTGCTCCCTTGTCAATGGTACAGCTTCCCGAGAGCTGTGTATAGAGAGAAGCACTGCTACATCGCTGATAGCAGCGGCCTCAGCACATACGAACTTCTGGTCTCGTCCTTCTGTCAAGTTATCAACGACTAGCCTATACTTGGGGATATAAACACACGATACGCAAGGCAACTACATCCTGGGGCCATAGATAATCTGATCCTCGTGCCGAAAACTACAGATTAACGCCCAGCTATCTGAATGATATCGGCGAAACTTCAAATGAAGACAAAGACATCGGAAAGCTTGCTGAAAGTCTCCATCTGAATAGAAATATGATAAGTTGCTGGGTAAGCTGCGCATCGCAAATAGCTCTGAGTCGGCTGTCATGCAATCTAAGCGCCTACACTTTTACATCTTTTCTATTCAAAGGCGCTATTTCCAGCTAGAATACGCCCAAAGAAACGCCGATGTTACCGTTGTAAAGATAATGCAGTCAGCTGCTCATAATTCATGCGGACGTCCGACTCTATTCTCATCTCCTGTCCTTGATTGAATTCTAGTGCCGCACAAATGGCAAGAGCAATACAGATTTATTAATATGTTCACAACAACAACACAGTTTCTAAGCTTTCCAAGGCCGAGTGGGCAATGGCCGTACATTCGGGAGAGTACGTGAGTTGTATCGTGGCCATAGCGTGCATAATACTAGTAAGGTACAACATTTTCGAATAATACAATGTCCCCTGGCGTAGAGCCTGAAAATCGTAACGAGAAAGATCGAGTTCAGCACCTTGTTCAAACGAAGAGCCGTGGTCGTTTAATGGTTGATTAAGCAAGGTCAGAGCCGTTCACGGATTCTAGTGGAGGTCGACGTTTCTCATCTCGTGAAGGGCCGACTTGGCGGCCGTGTTCTGATTCGTATGATTCGTGTGGAGGCGGTGGTCCCATGTGCTCGGCTATGTTTGCCATTCCAGAGGCACTGTGGCTAGGAGAGTGAGTAATGTTGCCAGCGTTTCGACTTGAAGTCAATGAAGTTAGTGTGTCAGTGGAGGGTTGCTTGTCTCTGTGCTGTGGACGAGGAGAGTCGCGTCCGGATGTCGACTGATCGTATGTAGGAGGATTGTAAGTCCGCCTTGACGATGATGCTGGTTGAGTATAAGCAACGCTGTCCATTCGCATGATGTTAGGATTAGGAGCGTTTGGGGAATCGTAGGCTTGAATTGGAAAACCGCCGTTGCTTTGTTTACGATCTGGATTGTCGACTGTTGGAGGCGACGTAAAAGGTTCGATCAAGTCCTGGATTGCGGTCGAAGACCCCTGCCTAGCAAGTGGTGGCGGACTGATGCCATATGGAATTGTGGCTGCAACAGAGCTCATGTAAGGTACCGAACGCACACTCGTTGTGTGCGTCAGAACAGTAGGGCTTGCTGGAGGATACATCCCGTTGGGCGGCAATGAGGCGTAGTGACCGTGCGTCGATTTCATATTATCAGTGGCCGTTGAGAGTTCCGAATTAGAGCGCACATGCCCGAGTGGACGGCCATCATACATCCCACTCGGAGCCTTGGACTTCCGTTGTCGGCGTATCATCCAGAGGGCGATGATGACCCCTCCTGCAATTACGATCAATCCGCCGATGACGCCGCCTACAATTGCTCCAATGTTGGTTTTCTTGTGTGTCGCAGTTGATGTTCCACCAACAAAGTCAGGTTGATCTATCAAAGGCCATGAAAACGGAGATCAGCCTGTAGGATCTAATACCACATACTCTGACTTGCGATTGTTTGCGCTTCTGTTACACTGAAAAACTGGTTCGGAGTCCACAGTGTGGCTGTTATAGATTAGTTATTACTGACAGGAACGAGAAACAAGAAGGGGACGTACGATCTTGCTGAGCCCATTTAGGAATGGCTACGTCCGAGGGAAGTACGAGTTTTGTCGGGAAAAATCTAATACCTTATTCAAATCTCTGTAGAGGATTCGAGACGAGGTACTCACGTGTTGCTCAGCTCATCAGCGGTACATCCAGACATAAATGCTGTCCATCTTTTGGAATAAAAAATGAGGTCGATAATCGGTAAGTAACGGTGGACGACGTACTGAGATATCTGCTCTGCAAATCCTTGACAAGCAATGCAAGCACTGAGCAAATTGTAGTTTGCCCACGAACTAGATATGGATTCCATGAGAAAATGGAACTTGAAGCACACACAAGGGGAGATTTACCATGTGCAAAGGTTAGCGAACGAGCCATTTGGATTCGTATACATTACTGTTGCATTCAAAGGACTTATGGTCCATTCTAAACCGAACATCATCAGGCGACTGATTGTGTATAGTTCAGTTGGCACTCACGACCGTTATTACACAAGGCGTCTACCGAAGCTGCCACTTGGCAAGGCGAGTCGTGGTTCGAGTTTTCCATCCAAGCAAAAGATGCTGTGCATACCGCCGAAGCTTGACCAGCCCTGGCCTCCAGGCGGAGCCCCATGGCAAGAGTTGCGAAGGAAGCCGCAAAGCAGAAGGAGGAGCGCATCGTTCGGGGACGGTATGGGCTAGAGATGTGCGTTGGGGAAGAGAAAGACGCAAGAGGGCCGAACAAGGAGGAGGGTGCGTTGATAAAGTAGATATATAACATGTGTGTGAGATCGGTGATTAATCGAGATCTGGCGTCCCAAATGGGCGCCTGCGACTTTCGTCCGTATATAAACATATAAACATAGGTCCGGCAAGGCAGTACCTGGCTGACATGTCCGATCCAGCAGGCAAATTTGTACACAAGTCTGCACATGCTCGGGAAGTCTCTTCGCCCATGCGAAGCATTAGGACCTGTAACTGTGCCGGAGGAATTGTGAATATGTTTTCTGTCATTTCGTGTTGAATGACGCACAGCAGCGCATAGCTTAAAGGAAGCCTTGCTTGAGTTCAAAGCCTAGAATGTTGCTGGAAAGTTCCATCATATCGGAATTTGAATAATACGCAATCGAGGATTTAAAAAACATTCGGTCAACCCGAAGTTGATTAAGGCAAAAGTGGGCGAGGAGGCGATGAAGGAACGCAGAATGACTTCAGTAGAGATCAGGATGGCCGAAGTGGATGAAAAACATACAAGAACTGAGATGCCTTCGCCACTCAGATCCAGCCTACATGCCGTTGTAATGAAAATGAAACGCTTTCAAAACTCTGAGCGTTTGCCTCAGAATGTTCCATGCATGGTCAATCCATGGTTGCCATCCTGTCAGCCCTTTAGGCTTTTTACAGATCGGTGATGTCTTCCTCCTCCCGTTTGAAAATCATCTCCTGAGATATACCATATAAGACGAACTGGAAAATGTTTACGGCGATTTTGAAGCAGAATTGGGTGCCGCGCGCGTCGTGCATAGATTGATGGAGATAGCACCCCAGTGGTACTGATTGCGATGCTAATGTTGAATATCATACTTAGGATGGTCCATTTGTTTGACAAAACGACATTTCTGCCGGGCGTGGCGGATGCGGGCATGAGCGTTGATGCGTTGAAACTTGCATCAACATTTTATCAGCACTTTCCATATACTTGTCCGAAAAGTGAGCCCCGCGCAAGCCCGCGCACTGCTGCTCCGACTCTCTTGCACTGGGCGCTCGCTCACTAAGCACTCTTAATTGCAATCCATCCATTTCTCAAACACGCTGCACACCATTCACTTGTGATAAATGTGACAGCAAGCCCACAAAGAGACGAAGCAAAATTAGACGCACACATATATTAAAACCTCCTCCTAGCAAATGAAAGTGCTCATCACGAACAGCAGAAATCACGGTAGCGCACTACCCGTCAAACGCCATCTCCTTCAGGACCCGCATCGTCGTTTCCGTGACCGTAGGCAGAACGGCTGTGCGAGCGCGCTTCGTAGGATCCGGCCCATCAGTGTTGGCGCCCTCATCGCCATCCTGTGGTGTCTTCCGTTTCCTAGCCAGGAATTGCAGATATGCCAGCGAATGGCGCGTCCTCTGGCGCGGGCAGGTTAAGCGGAGGAGTTGCGAACCACAACACCTCATTTGTATCCGGGTCCCGATCGAACAGCTTAGCTGCATTATAAAAAGAGCCAGTCAACACGGAGATCAGATAGGATAAAGATAAAAACAGAACAAGGAAGAGCAAGAGCAGGGAGGACGTGCAAAAGATGTGGCTGAAACCCCTCTTGCCCCAGTCTGCCGACAGACAGGTAGTGTAAGGAAATAGCCAAGCGAAAACTCACCTGTTTCTGGTGCAAGCTTCTCCACCTGCGCAGGCCCCCCGATAGCCCCTAGCCCCCCGCGGCCGAGACCACCGACCTGTCGCCAGAAACACGCTGCGCTATATAAGGCTGGATGTAGGTCGACTGGGGCGCCGCCTGATACGGCGGAGCAGCAGGCGCGCTAGAAGCATTCCTCGCAGCTGCCGCGCCATCGTTGCGACCACCCCCACCCCCATTCCTCTTCTTATCCCCCGCATCCACCGGCGCCTCTGCCTGGTCCGCCGCCCCCCGCTAATAATCCCACCAGGCCCCTTCACCGCCGCCTTGCCGCCGGGGCCCTTGAGCAAAAACGGACTCGGCAGCCGCACCGGGTACACCGTGCGCTCGAACGGGTAGATCGGCATAAACTCGGGCGTCTGCCGGACCTCCTCCGGCACGCACGAGTTCCAGTTCTTGAGGCGCACGAACACGCGGTCGCGGTCGTTGTAGCGCGCGTCGCAGACGTACAGCGGGAACCCGACGTACCAGAACGGCGGGCGCGGCCGGCCGCGGATGTGGCGCGCGGTGAACTGGCAGGCGATCTTCTCGATGATGTCTTCCACCGGGTGGTCGGCGAAGTGGCCTGTTATTTTTGATATGGTATCAGTATCAATGTCCACTATGCTAACTATCGAGTGTCCAAAGAATAGGTGTGAGGTGTACGTACTGGTTTTGAACACTTCTCCTTCCCAGAACTGTCTGCTCGCTGGATGATAGGTCTGTCAATGTGCGCTATGAGCTTCAAATAGACGCGGCGGAGTTAAGGCACCGACCTGCTCGGGTCTATAGTACCACGACACCGTAATCCAGGCTGTCCTTTCTTTCACTATTCATGGTTTAGTTTAGCTTATCTTTGCGTATGTTAGTGGGCAAGCAAACTCACGGTTCCTCCGACAACCAACATCTAAACACCTGCCCAATGATAGGCTTGCTGGGATCGTCCGGATTGCTCAGATGCACCCAGTCCGCCAACTTGACCTTCCACCCTTGTAGCTCACCTCGTCCACGAACGTGCGGTCGCGGGTGAGGACCCTGTGGGTGGTCACGTTCGGGACACCTTCGCCGTCAGACCCATGGACTGGTTTGACATTGCCTGGGCCTGCGCGCAGAGATGCAAAATTGGTGGATGAAATATAGGGTGCGATGGGAGGATTTGGCGAGGTGAGAGCTTGATACAATCGCTGCATGCGGTTAGTCAGTGTTTGTATCTGTGGGCTGTCTTATATGATGCGGTACCTGTAAAAGCAGCGTTCGTCCATATGCTTCGCTCCCAGACTCGTGCCACCGGCGCGCCTTCTCGAACAGACGGGCGAACTCGAGATCAAATTCTTTCGCGCTTTTGTACATCTTATGCCTCGCTCGTGTCTGTGGAAGTCCACGTTCGCGGAGTTCAGAAAGAAGGTTTGCCATGCACTTACCTCGATTTGTTTCAGGGAGATTGGGCTTGTACTCGAAAGGTTCAAAGTAGCCGGCGACTCTTCTGGTACAGATTCCAAACAAACGGCTAGCCGATTTCCGCTTTCAAACAAGTCAACATGACGAAATCAATAATCTCTAATGCACGTACATGATATCTTTGTGGCCTTTTATCGCGTGCACAATGTCGGAATAGCGTTCCTATGACAAGATTTAGCATATACCAAGAAAAGAAGCATGAACCACTCACTGGATTGACGTCGCCCATCCAACCTTCGTCTCCAAACCCAGGCCATCTCGGCAATCCTTTCTCCAGCTGCTTGACGATCTCCTCGCTTTGAGGGTCTCGGTCTGCTCGAAAAGCCCCAGCATCCTCATCTTGTCCGTCGGAATCCGGGGATACAACGTCCACGTCCATGTCAGGCGTGCCCATTCGTTGTGCTGATTTGGGCCGGATGGGAACCGGCTTCGCGTGTGTTTGGTTGGTACTGGTGCTGGCTGCTGGTGGGACGCGACTTTGACTTGAAGGAATGATTGTGCGAGCAGCAACGTGTGGCACTGGCAAAGCGGCAGGTGTTGGAGCTGCAGGAGTAGGGGGTGCAGGGGTAGCTAGAGCAGAGGATCCTGTTTCTTCTTTCATACTGTCCCCCGAGTTATCAGGAACCAGTGTGCCATGGACTTTTTGTGCAGAGGAAGGAGGAGGAGAGGAGCGGGGGTTGGGGAGGACTGGTCGTTTCTTCCATTCTGTTTCCAAGACATTCTAGTCCTTCTATTAGCCATCCCGACCGCGGATCGTATACAAAATCACATACTTTTAGGGTTTCTGCGTCCATTACTATCTGACTCCCAGCCTCATTGTAGAATAACGCGTTCCAGAAGACCAGGGATAGGTCGGTATAGACATCGCTCGCATCCCTATATCGTCCCTTTGCCACTCCCGATTGTATGTTCTTCAAACAACGGGGCTCGGGGATGATCTTGAAACGTACATCTGTAGGTTAGATGCAAACAAATGGTGTTGTGGACGCGTCGAAAACGTACCTCGTAGTACTCTGGCCAAGATGCCCGGTCAACCAAATCCATAAACATTGCAGCTAGTTGACGCTTCCCCCGAGATGCTGTGACGACAAGAATGGCGGATATAACCTCCTCGATGGCGGTCTTTTGAGCTGGTGATACTGTCATTGCTGGAAAATAAGCGCCTCGGCGAATTAAGCAGGTTGGCAGCCGTGAGTTTCGTGGTTTGAATGTCGAATTTGAAGTAAAGGTAATAATTTAACGTATCCAAAGGCTTTAGAAAGTAGGGAAGTACTTAAAGTAAGTACGGAGAGCGGATGAGATGGCAGCAGGATGGCAATATGACTGTCCCAAAAATGACCGTCTTGTTGCAGAATGGAACTTGTTTGGCTTGGCTGACTAATCATCAGTGGCACGGTGGGAAATCAATCTGATCCCAATTGCAGACGTCCGCGTCCGCCAAAGACCAGAAAATACCTGTTCACTATACAGCTGAGTAATTCAAAAGTTCTATTATGCCATATAATATGTGATTTTTTATTACTACCAGCGTTAATGGGCAGATTCTGAAACGGTCTCATCAGGTCACTCACAAAATCACATTCCTCAATGTTTGCTCAATGTGCTAGCTCTATCTGCATATCCCTGTTCCCCCTTTTGCTAATTCTAATTCTATGTTATGAAAAAAAAAATGAGACGCTATTTGTAAGCTAGATTTAAACAAATGAAGTTGCAGACACATTGCAAACATACCTCATAGTACTCCGGCCAAGCTGCTCGGTCAACAATCCATAAATATTGCAGCCAGTTAACACTGGCCTCGAGGCCCTCGAACGACAAGGATGGAGACTTCAAATAATACTCGCCACATCCACATTGGCATTCATGGGTTAATAGTTTCCAGTCCTTGATATCTGCTTTCGACAAGTCACAATACAAACGCACGGGGATGCCTGCATTGCATAGAGAAAATGCCAGCCTGTGCCAAACTTAATTCTATCTGATATTCTACTATGTAAAGGCCACTGCTCGGAATGGTATGGGTGTCCAAACGCACAAGAACTTGAAGGAAGGAAGTGGCTTGGAATCAACTTGGAATTCGAGAATTGATTTCATTTTATACAAACGTTTTGACTAAGCAATATTAAATGTGCGCCCTTAACACGAAGTAGTAATTCAATAATAATACTTTGGAGGAGTACTGCTGAAACTTGAGGTAAATACTAAATCATGCTAACGAATTTGTGGTGAATTCAAGCAAAATCCAATGGCAAAATGGACAAGTTCTTATTTGTCGCTGCTTGTCAGCACCATCAAATTCATCCCCCGGCCAGACCGAGACAACACATGTTTCTCCAGAAACCCCTATACGACTTGTCCTCATTGCTTACTGGATAATCTATACTCGACGACGAGCTAAACGACGACAAAAAGCTGTTGGTTTTCTTATAAATGCACTTCTTTTGCGCTGGCAAACACTCGCTCACTCATCAAGTTTACGACATGATCTCAAATTTCCCGTGGCAGTTAGGAGGCCTGGGTGAAGTGGGCATCTACCAACCTAAATGAGGATCAACTGCTGGCTGCGTCCTGAATAAGAAGAGGCTGACTTATTTTTATGATTCCATGGATATATTATGAATGGTATTCGCCAACGTTATTTCTCTTTTACAAATATATGCGACGGACAACTGAACCTCTTCTGTTCCTAGCCTGAAAGGTAAACACAAAATAATCCTATCCTCGCTGACACCCAAAGCCAGCAACGAAAAAAAACCCAAGATCCAAACGCTCCAATTCATATAAATCCTACAAACCATCCAAATTCGTCCAATAATAGTTTCCAAAAACAAGGTATCCGTGTCGAGGTATGGCAAAAAACGGAGGATATTGACGCTGAGTGAGAAATGGCGGTCCACATGTATGCTTCGCGGAAGGTAGGGCAGTGAAGGGGATAGGAATACGGGTATATGCTAGCAAGCATGCCAACAAAAACGAGGTATCCAACGCCCAAGCGGCGCTGGAGACGGTGCGAGGTCGTGAACATTCCATCGTGTGTTGCGTGGTCGTCGTGTCTGCCGTTACCGAGGTATATGTCCAGCCCTACGCCCCCAGATGAGCCTCCGCGATTTAGAACACAAGCACCCGCCCGAGCATATGCCCACCCCGCCCCCCGAGATTCATGTTGCGCACATCCTTGCCTCCCAATCCCAGGCCATGGCCCAGTCCAGGCCCAGGGAGCACGCCACTCCACCCACGCGGATGATACGGAGTATTCCCTACGTTCTCGTCCCACGAGTCCCGCTCCTCCCGCGGGGGATTGCGCCGCACAGGTGGCAGAGGAACGACGGTGACGCGGTACGAGTCTTCCGAGAGGAGATTGAAATTCTGCAGCGTCGCGGGCACCCACTGCGACGGGGACGGCGCTCGACGGCGGCGTTTCTGGCCCGGCGCCTTTGCGTTGCTGTTTGGTGAGGTCATTGATAGGTTGCTGGACGATGGTGAGGCGTTGGTTGGAGTGGTCTGTCCGCGGCCGCGTTTTCCCGTTCTGATGAGAGTTGCGCTGCTGTTGTCCTGAGAGGACACGGGAGATGTGACTGAGGTTATAAGGGAAGTCGGTTCGGATGAATCGGGGGCAGCAGCTGGTGGCGAGCCCGAATGCGAGTTTGGGGAAGGGGTATTGACAGGTTTCAAGATACAGCGTTTGACGTGTCTGTTGAGGTTGGAGGCAACTCCGAAGCGACGACCGCACGTTTCACAGACAAATGCTATATCAGAGGTCAGGCGTCGATTTTATACTTCATGCCAAACGGAATAAACTCACCCTTCTCACCAGTGTGGACGAGCAGGTGCTGAAACCTCTCGTAAGTGATCTAATCTATATGAGGTTAACCAGACGTCACTCACTTTTCTCAATGTGCTGGGTCTATCAAAGCTGATGGGTTACGAATGGATCAGTGGGCTGAATTTATGCGAAAAGCAGCCTCCACAGGGCTCACCGTTTATGACACATGGTACAAGCGTGTTTCTTCTCCCGCGATAGCGACTCAGGAACCCCCTGGGTGGTTACCCCCGGCTCCTCGGGGCGCAAAGGCAATGCGGCGGCGGATGAGGATACGCGGTGGGCGAGGCCAGCGGAGCCAGGCGGGATGTCATACCCACTTTGCGCGAGTTCGCTCTCAGATCGGCCGTGCGGATTGAGCAGGATGGCCATCGCCGCTGGGGTGGGCAGCTGCACAGGCGGAGCACGCACGACCGATATCGTCGATGAAGATGATGCCACGGCCTGATTCGCGGCTGCGTCTTTGATCCCGAAATACGGTGGCTCTGCAGCGGAGGGATACACAGGCGCAGGAGCGACGATTCCCTGAGTGGCACCTGCTACTCCTATCCACTGGTCCCATGTCGGCTGGTGGTATGCCGATATATCCTCGGGGGCAGGGATGAAAGTTGCGCTGGAGGAAGGATCCCCGGCGAATCCTAGTCCGGTGGCGTCAAAAGGACCGTCCACAAGACTTGAAGTGCAGACTCTAGACGCTAGCTCTCCGCGGTCAAGTAAGTATCGATAGCCTTGATGTGGGTAAGTGAACGATGATCCCCTCGAGAAGCCGCTAGTAAAATTTTGACCGTCGTCCTGTGCGAGAAAAGGATCGGTCATGGGTAGATGGGATACCTGGGGCGTCGGGTCATAATAGTCGTAGTGCAGGGGTGCGTCGTACTGTTGCGTCTGCATGGCGCCGGGGGATTGTACAGCGAGAGCGGATGAGCGAATCCACGACGACTGATGTTATATATTTTCCGATCCAAAGCGTCTGTTCAGAGAACGCAGTGGGATTTCGGAAGTTCAGGCACCTGCCATCGACCTCGAGACGTCCGCTGGGCTTTTACGTAGGAGAATGCGGAGCTCAGTCCGAACCGGGCCTTTCTATCGTCTCTTTCGCACGCGAAGGCGTCTACTTATCGCGCAGTCACAGTCCAATTTGTAACCACCGCACCGTGCATAACACATCCACGCGTGACGCCTTCATCCTCCCCTCCCCAGGTGTCAGCCTGCGTCCTCATGTTTTCGCACATGCACCTACGCCCGGAATTCCAGAATCACTCCGCACCCCAAAAATCTATTTCACAATCCCCTGGTGATTTCACACTTTCTTCTCTTACCTCATGGTTGCTGGTACAATTGTTCATCCATCCAATCCAATCTTATTTTTTTTTTGTGTGGACCTACATGAATTAATCGGTGCCATCGATACCAACATCTCAGGTAGCCTTTAAGCGCTTTTTGATCAGTCAGGGTCATTACAGCAACTTTATTCGCAATGTAGATAAATTTCAAAGCATGAAAGGGATCAAACAAAGGCCTTCGTTGGGCAAGCTCGCCGGAGATATCACAACCTACAAGGTGATCCAGCGAACCTTCAAGACATCTTGCCGAGATCTTATTCAGTTCACGGAATGTCGCATTGCATTTGGCAACGAGGAATAGTCAATGTGAACGACAGGACATGTTGCAAGACATGCGTTCTCTGCTTATTTGTAAACCCTCGTCGATCGCCGGCACCGAGCCAGACAAAGACAAAGATCTATGTGTACAGTTATCAAGAATCTTTTATTGGGCACAGTCAAATTCTACGCCCTTTAATCAGCGACCCATCATCTCTCGCCTACCATTCTATCTTGTAAACTTTCCCAACAACTTGCTCCCAGCTAAAACAATATCAGGGCCGTCTCAACACGAGATCGTTCGAGATCGCTCACTTTTCCCCAGATTTCCTAACTGCGATTCAACCTGTTCTCTCGTTTTCCTACCTGCGTATTTATCCAGCGCGTTCAAAGTAAACCCAAGGGCCGTCGGCGGCGTGCTTGCATTCGGTGGCCTCGGCTGGGACGTCGAATAATGCGTCGGCGGCCCTAATCAATCAATAATAATGGTACCAGCCTTATGGTCAAGAAGAGTGACAAGGTTGTAAAAATAAAACCGAGGTTAAACTTACGAGGAGGGATGTTCGAAGCCCCCGAGCCAACCCCACTGGGCACCCACGGATCTGGCTGAGGATAAGATTGGCCCCCACCCCGCTGGGATAGGCACTCGAAGGGGGCATGCCATACTGGCTCGGGTACAGCGAAGATGGGAATGCAGAAGCGTTCGCGCCCGGCATATTCATCTCACTCGCGCTGCTTCCATAGTAGCTGCCTTCTCCTGGACCGCCCGGCGCCTGGGGGAAGTGGTACCGCCCGTCCTGCCCCTCCAGGTTCTGCGATGACGCATTCGAGATCGCAGAAGATGACGGATTAGGTGGGAAGGAAGGCCCGGCGTAATACGAGCCCTGCACAGGGCTATACGGGCGTGACGACTGCCCCGGGAATGTCGATGGGCCAAGTGGATTGGGCGGCGGAGATACACTGGGGCTACTGCCCCACGACGCATAGTTCGCGCCATGTGTTGGCTGGTATGCGGAGCCGCCTGCTGGTGCTGGATACGCCGGTCCCGCCTGTCCTGGATAACTTGACATCGGGGGAGAATAGCCTGTCGTTGAAGGATTTGGGAAGTAAGGCGTATCATAATCGCCGCTCGGCCCTGACATAGAAGTTTCCAGGGGTGTATTATATCTTCCAGGCTGTGGAAAGGCGTTATCGTTCGGATTATTGTATGGGTTGCTATTAGGGTGGAGATTCGAAGAGGCATAAGGAGCTGTTGGGCGCGAAGCAGCTGTACTGGGACCAGAATAGTATGCAGGCCCGTGAGACGGAGACGGAGGCTGCTGGGGCGGTCTATTATGCAAACTGGCGGTCGGCCGCAAACTGGGTCCACCTCCGCCATAGGACGACGCAGTAAATGAGTTGGGTCTTGATAAATTAGCACCGCCTCCAGCAGAGTTCCCAGTCGAACCATGGCCGTGAGCGCTTGTTGGCGTTGTTGGGGATATCGGCTTGGGCCCGGGCGGCACAGACGAAGATGAAGGCCGTTGTGGTACGCCCCATTCCGGAGGCGGCCATTGTGATGGTGCAGAAGACTGTTGCGGAGGATTGCTCGGAGGAGGTATAGGTGGTGCGTAACTAGATTGATGGCCATGAGGCGAATGGGAAGGTGAATGAGGCGCGCTTTGTCCGGTCTGCGAATGTGGCCGAGACTGAGACTGAGGTCTCGACAAGCTCTGCGGGCGAGAAGGTCTTCCAGGATATGGAGCGGCGGCAGAGCTATCATTGACTGGATGTATGGGATCCTTGGGCGGGGGCGGAGGAGGGCCCGTATCGGAATAGAAATTACCACCAGCAGTATTAGACGCAGAGTTGCTTCCTTCGGAGATGTGGTGACGTCCAAAGTCATGAGCAAGAGAAACAACGGGGTCAGCCTGGTAATTTGGGTGGTGCTGTGGTGGAATGTTAGTAGCAGTGGTTGGACCAACAGCAGAGACCGTGTTACTCCGAGAGGGAGGCTGAGACGAAGCAGGAGTAGAGACATTCGTATGGAGAGGAGATACAGTTACTTGAGGAATGCTGGAAGACCGCGCTGGGACTAAATTTACAGCAGGAGCAACAACGGCAGGCGCAGCAGACTCAGCGGGAGCAGGGACATCGGGTTCATCTTCAATCATCGTATACGCAGGAGGAGGAGCGTCGTCCTTATCATCCTTCTGCGATAAAAGCCATTCTTCGTATGATTGACCTTCTCCTTCCCCAGACCCTGAGCCGCTACCGCTAGCACCACCAGCCATTACAGAGCCCGAAATAAATTCGCCCGATTTCTGACTGACCTCTTCGTACTTGGGTCTAGACGACCAGTAGTCCTGCAGCTCTTTTGAAGGGAAAGTCTCATGTATACGACGTTCGCCGCGCAGGCCTTCAGCAGCAAAGCCACAGATGCGCATGTACCTATTTGATATAATTCATGATTATTCCGTTTTATAACGTGGATCAAATGGACGCGTCAATGGACTAACCAGTCAGAAGGACAATCATATCCGTCCTCATCCAGAGCCATAAAACGAAACGTGTCAGAATGTGGCAGATTTCGCTTGAGCTCGACGACCGGCATGAGCGCCGTCCCTTCATCATATCTCAAAAGTTAGAAGGTAGTCAGCATAAAAGACTTAAAAAAGAACACCGCGAAGTTTATCAGATCACTCACTCGTCCCACATGGCACCGTAGATCGTACGCACACCCATCCGTTTCGCGTTGGCGATCTGCTTCCAGAGGAAGCGGCCACCGCGTCGTTTAATGTTATTGAATCCCCAATGCCCTTCGGACATATTATATCCCTGCATCGTTCCCATAACATTAATGGGAATGTCACTGCCTTACACCGATATACGCACCGATCCACCAGGAAGCACCACAGGAATATAGTCGATCTTCCTCCCGGTGCCCTTCTCGTTATGCTGCGTGATAAGTTCTACGTCACCTTTCATTTTCGTCTCCATGAACTGGTCAGCTTCCTGGTCACTGCTATATCTGCCCACAGTCCACGGCGAGATCGCGTCGAAATCGCCGAGCCACACGTCCAAAAAGGCCGGATTGCGATCAGCATCGCCCTCCGCCGTCCGCCAGCTCGCGGGCGTACCGCCCATGATGTACACCCCTCCGGGAGTAGTATCGCGAAAGAACTGGGTGATGGAATGGACGAGCTCAGGGGTGTGTTTCGCGTTGTCAAAGCCAAAACCTAAAGTTGACTTCTGCTTGAATTATCGCGTACAGAAGCGCTGGAATGGATCTGACATACCCCATAAAGCAACGACGGGCTTTCCTTTCTCTTTCAAGTAATTCGGGCTGTCCAGGACGCCTTTATTACGCACTAGATGTGCCCAATCATGTTCTATGATCGCCTTGAGGCGCTCTGGAGCAACGCCCACCACATCATACCTATATGTGTATTACATATCAGCATTTCGTTGGCCTTGAGCGCAAATATGCATGGAATGACGCTGCAGAGATGGGATATAGCGCTTACATTATTGCGAAAACGCGCCCTTCTTTTTCCGCAGCTTCCCTGACTCGATCGCCCACCTCATCCCGTATGCGTCTGATCCCTTCCTGTCCGCCTTCCACATCGCATTGGCCCACAAAGCGCTGCAGGAAAGCTCCATCGACGCCATGCTGCGCCATCCAATGGAAGTGCCTGTGGAGCGTTCGACTTGGAATTCACATTTCGGTCTGAAGACATCAGAAATACATACCTTTGCACTGTTTTTGCATTCCGGGAGGAGAAGAGGAATACGGGATCGCCGCTCTGTGTCTTCAGACCGGGGGCAGGGAAGAGTTCCGATGGCGAGTAAGCCGATACATCTGGCCAGAGATCGGTGTTGGGGTGTCCGCCGTCGGGGATCGGCTGATTGAACCAATGCAGCCAGCCGTGGTGGCCTGGTCCTACTGGCTCTCCGTCGCCCGGACACGTAAACCTGCGAATAAGGAGTTTAACGGGGATTTAGAGGATTCTCAAAGGCGTTGTTTATGGATGGCATGTTCGACTCTTCGCTCCACTACCTCCACCACCAATGATAAGACGCTTTTGGAGAAAATTGGGCTTACCATCCCTGATAGCCAACCAGAAATTTATCGTGGATAGTCGACGGGGTAGCTCTGCGGTCGAAGGGTACCATTACTTATATTAGCACATCAAATACACAATGACGAACGGCGACGCACCTTCTCAAGACCTTCCCCGCATTCTGATTATAAGAACTTGAGCTAGCCATTATATAAAGATGATGATCTAGGAGGAATAAGGATGCTGAGTTTTGGAATTGAAAGCTCGAATGTTTGGACTCTGGAGTGGCAGTTGGAAAGAAGATGCTTTTGGTTGATTGTGATGGTGAGACTTAGAACAAGACCACTCGCTCCCGCAGGGCATTAAAGGAGGATATATATGGCGTATGACATTTGGGTGTGTCCCGAAGGCTAAGCACTGCCGCTGTCCTTCCAGTGTTGGGCTGTGCAGCCTGCTGTGCTTGCTTGTCTTTGTAAAACGGAATGAATTTTGGAACAATCCGGCGAAATCTAATTGTCACAGTTTTTCTCAGGGGCCCGTCACCGAGGTGCGAGATGAGATGAGGCTTGCCGCTTGGATGAGGCCGATGGCCAGCATTTACCGTAGTTGAAATGCACTTTACCGGCCAAAATTGAAGGCGTTTTATACAGTATGTAGAGGTCAGCAGGGGTAAGCTAGACTTTAGAGTGACAATAATTTATCTGCAAATATAGAGCTAAATTACCTGCCAAATATTGACAGCCTTACATCTTCACTACAACTTGAGTCAACAGCGCTCATCGTTGGCCTGCCGATATCCTTGTACACAGGAACACCCACTATCAATGGACGCGGAAATTGAGGAGCTCGCACTCCATCTGGTGCACAAACTAGACCAGTACGAGCACTTTAATCTCTACTCCTGAGTCCTATTAGGGTAACCCGCCGGCACCAGCACTCCCCCGCCTACTCGGATTATAGTTGGAATTGCAGGTATACCTGCATCTGGAAAATCGACCTTTGCCCACATCCTGGCTGAGCGCATCAACGCACTGCTTGACGCCCGTCTGGCAGTGCCCCATCCCGACCGTGATCACGATCAAGCGATCTTAGTTGGACTAGATGGGTGGCACTTGACCCGAGCCCAGCTGGACGTCTTTCCAGACCCTCAGGCCGCGCACGATCGACGGGGCAGCCATTGGACGTTCGATGGGGCAGGCTATGTCAAGTTTCTCCGGCAACTCCGCGAGACCACCAACCCTTCCACTGTTCTTACTGCTCCTTCGTTCGATCATGCACTCAAAGATCCCACTCCAGATGCTGTGACCATCCACCCTTACCACCGCATTGTGCTTATAGAAGGATTATACATGTTCCTCGCTATCCACCCATGGAGTGACGGTGGCTTCCTGTTGGATGAACGATGGTTCGTCGAAATCGATCTAGCTGAAGCGCGGAGAAGGCTCGTTGACCGACACCTGGTGACTGGCGTGGCAAAAGATCGGACGGAGGCTGAATGGAGGGCAGATGCGAATGATGTACCCAGTGCGTCGATCCACCAGTTGATTCTTGCTTATCCTTATCGATCGACCTTTTCGTTGTGTTCAGACGGGCAATTTATCATCGCCAACATGTTGGAACCTACACGAGTTATTCACAGTAAAGATATACCTAGTCTATCGAGACCTAGTCTGGACGATGTCGAAACAGCGGCCGCATAAACGACCCGCTATACTGGAACTATCAAATGGAAACATTTATTTTCTTCCCTCGTTTCTGCTTCAACATAATGTCACTGTCGCCATCCACAGTCGATCGAAGCTCGAAAACATCACTATCACAAACACAACCCGTAAAAGTGTTATCCGTGATGTTCTGAATCTTCTTCCATCGATCTCTTTCGTTAGGTCCAGAATTCTCCAGGAATGGCACTCTTCGCGGGAGGGCCTTCGCGGGAGTACGTCCCGGTGTCCGACCTGACATTTTCACGTATTCCCTCGTCTGCCTCGTGCTGAAGTTGATTTTTTCTCGTTGACAGTTCAAGGCTGCGCGTTCTTGGATATGGGATGCAGTGACCAATTTGAATTGTCGGAAGGCGGAACTGGACGAGTATTGACAGCATTGACCCTAGCAGCCATAGAGATGTGACCCAAGTGTACGCATTGTGCCTCGAATTCTTTTCGCACAGCAAATCATTGCAACGTTGTAGTCCTTGCCCTTCTACGCCAACCCTAGTCTCTACGCAGCACACTGGGAACACACCTGATCTAATTATAGACCACAGCCCCTGTTGGTCGACAGCTATACGGCATCGTGCACTGGTACTTCTGGATTCTTAAGAACCCTCAACAAGAACGCATTCCAATTCCCAGCTCGCAGTGGAAGAGGGAAGGGGGACTCGAGGTTGAGTTTCGAGAGAGACGGAGATTAAGCCCCATGACGAAGATGAAAGCCGGGTAGACCGAAATGCAGATCTGGAAGGCCACCACGTCGGTCATCACAATGATAAGTACTGTAATTATATGATGGGCGTTTAAAACGGTGCTTCTGCTCGAATATGTAGATAGATTTAACTATTCCAGTTCTGCCAGTGGTTGGATAAGGCAGAGCTCAGGCCCTGCCCTACCTTTACAAAACCGCCATTAATACTGATTTCATCAACGTCAATACAGGACAAGTTTCAAGGGGCTGAAGGAGGTATAGAGGTAACAAGTTTTACGCATATGAGTTTTTTTATGAACGAGTTAAAATTCGGGATATAGAATGGATATTTAGCATGCGTTGTTGCATTATGACTTACATGTAAAGGGAAGATCTGAGCGCTCTTGAAGGTACTTGGGATGTCAAGCCAAATAAAGGAAATTCTATCGTTCCATTCTTTCGTATCTATATTATGTCTACAATTACAATCCATGCGTACGAAGGGTCCTCACATGCTATACAACTTGAAAAATCTCATGTCTGTCCAATATTACCAATGATGAAATCGGGAAAAAATACACATATCCGTCGCTGCCAATGTTTAATGCTTGCTTTTCCTTCCAGAAAGTTTATAGAATATAGACCCCTGTTCGTGCAAATGTAAGCACCAGTTCTTCGAGGCGAAATAAGGGCAGAGTTCAACGTACATTATAAACGGCCTTTACGTCCTCCTTCCTCAGTCCTTCTGGGCCCACAGGGGAGAGCAGGATGTAAGTGGACAACCACTCAAACGCGGCGGCGAACCAGCCAAACTGTTGAGTTGGGAAGAACAGTCATTAAAAATTTCGGGGACATGGAATGTCAGCTTGGACGTACAAAGTCGTATGGATCCATATTTCCATGCAGCATGCGGAAGCCCTCCCAGAATTTGAGGTGGGAATGGGGGTCGGAAGAGTACATGTCGAATGTGTGGTTAAACCGGTTGTCGTCGAACTCGCCTATGGTGGTATATGTGCCCGTGTCGGAACCATGTATTGCCTATAATGCATGACACAGGATCCAGTTTCTGCAACAGCCAGAGAGGAGAAATGGGACGTACTCTGTGCATGTGCTTGATCTTGAGACGAAAGAACGGATCAGGGATGATGCTTCCCCAGGTGAGGTACCTGGTCGGATACCATCTTTGTTCAGAGCTTTAAACGACAGGCGTGCATGATATATCACTTACGAAAACCCGCTATGGACGACTATCATGGAAAGGAGAGATAGGAATATGCCAAACCCTATTGCTCGGAAGCCCGAGTATCTGATGGATGGAACCAATTGACAGCAATGCGTTATATCAAAAACAAGCAATAATCAAGTTGATGAGAATGTCGTGCTTGTAAAGGCGGTACTCGCGAAAACTGGACGTACGTATCCAGTGGCCAGATGATCCCATCGTTGTCCTGGTCGAAGAACGCGACGTGCGATTGAAGCTCTGTATTCTTCATACCGGGGTGATAGCCCGTACCTGGCGCGGCTGAAACAGCATCTTTTGGGGCGACCATTGTTTTCTTTTTCTTCTTTGTAGAATGGACCATATAAAAGAGGGAGAGAGTGCAATTTCTACGTTATGAACTCGCCCGCCTTAGAATGATGTCATATTTATGCTATAATTAGACATCTCCCTCGACTATTCCTCTACTTGAAAAGAGATCATACATGATTGTAGCTCTTGTACGAAAAATAATTATTGCGATCCAAGACAACTATCGTCTCTGGACGGGGTCGAGTTCAAACATAACTCTGATTCGGCCCGGCTTCTTGGGACTCCGGCACTCGCAAGTATATTAAACACGTCAGCGTCGGAGAATGTGTTTTAACTTACTTTGTGGAAATAATGGACAACGCTGCCCTGCTGCCATTGTCGTACGCTCACTTCTCCCTCGGCACACAGCGATATGTTAAGAATCTCGTAGACTACTTCGAGTCCACAGAAGACCAGCAAGACTCCCGGATGACATATCTGTTCGTCAGTTATCTGATTCCATATCTGTCTTCAATCGATCTCGGGCTGATGTTGCATTGTATCTCTTCGACAGGAGTGATAAGCCAACTTCGAGGTTGGCGGCCGTACTCGTTCTTTTGTTCGAGAAACATGGGCACCTTCGCGTGCTATTGACAACGAGGGCGAAGCAGCTGAGGACACACGGAGGAGAAACTTGTCTGCCTGGGGGAAAGATGGAAGACGGAGATAGAGATATTATTACCACTGCAGTAAGTTTAGGGTCCTTTTTATTGTTACTTCAGGCCGTCAGCTCGCATTGACTACCAAACACAAATGCAGATCCGCGAAGCCAGTGAAGAAATCTCGCTTCCAATAAATTCGCCACATATCCAGACTCTGGGAACGCTCCCACTGCTTCCATTTCGTTCTCTAATCGTTACCCCAATAGTAGCCCTCCTCACGGACAACACATTGATCGATGAATTAAAGCCAGGAGAAGGAGAGGTCGATTATATATTTTCGTACCCTCTAGAGGCTATCTTAGAGCCCAGCCTGCTCCTGGGTTAGACACATTGGTCGAACATGGGGACATTATTGGTCTTATAAAGCCAGATACCATGTAACGAAGATCTTCCTTTTTGTCGATACCCCCTTGCTGACTTACTGTTTTATTGAACCCGTTAATATTAGCATGTTATCGATTACGCGGTGAAAGCCTTGGGTGGTGCAACATACCGTGTACATTGCTACCAAACGTCGCGTCTCCGATAACTGGATGACATCTGATGTCCTTGTACGTGTTTACTTCATACATAAATGAATATTGGAGACAGAAGTAAAATACTGATTGAAGCCATGAAACGTGTAGATAAAAACGGCAGAAATTACATACAAAAAACCACCTCAGTTTGAGCGCTATGCATCTGACCAGATACGCACATATGAGGCGATGGAGGCCTATGAAACGAATCAAAGAGGACTGGAAACGAACACAGAAATAGC
>JACGCK010000341.1:0-37026 GCA_014925825.1 Pholiota molesta
GGAGGGCGGCGATCCGTGGGTCGTCGTCCCTATCACCGCACCTGCACCCCACAGCAGATGCTCCGAAAGCACACTCGTTCATGAAACAGCCGTCCGACAGCAGCAGCATGGGCACTGCGACCATCGGGCGGAACGCCAGCCGGAAGGCCGCGAACCGCCTGTCGCGGAACGTGATGCGGTCATCGACGTGGACCGCCCGGGCGGTCGACGAGGAGGGGATTTCCTGCCGCCGTTGCTGGAGCGGGACGCTGCGCCGGCGCGGTGTCGGACTCGTCGATCCACTCGACGTTCACGAGCCAGGGCGACGACGGGCGTGCGCCTGCGCTGCCCGCGCCGTCGCCTACGCGGGCGGCGGCGGCGTCCAGGATGCCGGCGTGGCCGGATCGCGCGTCGGTGTTCCAGGCGCTGACGCGGACGGTGCAGAACATCCGCGCGTCGGCGGCGCTGGCGACGCCCGCTGCTGGGCCGGCCGCCCGGGACACGTCTGGGAAGAACGAGACGTCGACGTCGCGTTCGCCCACGCGACACCCTGGCGATAGCACCACGCCTGCGCCTGCGCCGTTGATTGCTGCCCCAACACCGGCTGCTCAGCCGGCGACGCCCACAAGGCGGCTCGCGCAGCCTGCGGGTCCGAGTCGGGTAGCGAGTCCGAGTAGAGGGAGGCTCCTGCCGACGCTCACGTCGTGGGCGGCGGTGGATGTGGACGGCGAGCCCGTCGCCGGCGACGATCCGTTCATTGCGAGCAGCCTGCGGGATGAGTCGTATATGGAGCGGCGCGGCTTGGCGCGGAGGCCTGGAACCGACGAGGCGCGGGCGCGATAATTTTGGTTGGGGATTATATGAAGAGGATATCTTGGTTGCTTTCTCTTGGATTGGGACGGATTCTGTTTTTTTTCTTTACTTTTTCTTTAATTTATCTCCATCGATATCTCTGGTGCCTTGTTGTTCGACAGATTCACCTTCATAGGCAGGTCGGACATTGGGTTCGCCTGTCGTGTCGCGTGAAATTTAGTTGACGCGACCGTCACATGATCGAGTCGTCAATCGCGCGCCGCGCGACGCGTTTGACAATGACAGGCAGCGTCTTGATTTCGACACCTGGACTAGAGGCGATATTCACATATTCCTATCTCACTGATTCTGGCTGAACAATATCTTGAATATTACTTGTAGATTTGAACACCCAGGCCATTTTGTATTTGATTAATTCAACTTGTTAATTGACGCGACCGTCAGTCACGTGACAACGAGATCTCGTCCCAGCATGAATGGCAGTTGATGTTGAACTTCTTTACCTTTAGCACCCAGGATCTACAACTTCATGTCGCGTCTCTCGCGTGCCAACTTGAAAGCCAGAGAATCCATATTCGCAGGTGGATCAGAACAATATCTCGGCGACATTCAAGCTCGATGCCCTCCGGACTTGGAGGAATGCGTCATGGCCATGGAAGATTGCTGCGAAGAGGTGCGCACGATTACAACTAGCTATTGTAACCATCTGTGGTCTCAACAAATAAACTTTTTAGGCATATGAAGCACAGGTGCTTCTAAGAAACGGTACGAAGGACCTGCCGCGAATGACGCAGATCCTACAGAATGAGAGGGTACGTCCGGTGCACGATGATTGACGGAGGTGACGCTCGTTCAATGTTTATTTTTTGATCTAATAGGTCTTCTTGCTCGTGAACGAGGGAACTATCAAAAAATACAAATCTGGCTTGGCCGATGAAATAGAGCCTGCTATATCGGAGCTGATTGAACGCGCGGAACAGGGTCTCGCCAGCCTGGAAAGGAAGGAAGCGCTGTTACAGACAAAGGTGACTGGCTTCAGTTTCTTTGGATATAGTGCCTGCTTACACTGTCATTCGATCAGGTCGACAATTCTAAAACTAGAGCGCCCGCCACTGGAATTAGTGCTGTTCAGAAACTCGAAGCCCGTCGACTGCAAACATTGACCAGGCAAAGAGAAAAACTAGAGGCTGAAGTACGGGCTTTGGAAGCGGAGATCCTGAAACTTGTGAGCTCAAGAACATTTTCCATATTTGAACACTGTTCAATCAATTGTGTATGGAATGAAGGGCCGATCATAATGCGATTTTCTCAACCTACCGCCCGCCTCGATTTCAGCGGCCAGAGCTACAATCGTGCCTAACCAGCCTTTTCATGCTTCAATTACGCCCTTCGACATGATACGCTCTCGGAAACAGACGCATTCAGAGCTAGAGTATATGTATATGGCAAGCTTCCTTTTGAGATGCGCTGAAAGCCAGACAAGATCCCAAACTCAGGTCCTCTACGGCAGCCAGGAACCTCTCGACTCTCTCGACCCTTTACGACGAGCTTATCAAAACCATCTGATATTGGCGCATCTGGACCAAAAAGAAGGCATATTCGGCTGGAGAATGTTCAAAGTGTTCGTTCTACGCTTGCTATAAATGTAGAGTGTACATGTATAAATCAAGGTCGCTTGCTACCGGTTAATGTATTGGCTATATTCCGACCGTCTCTTTAAGTATACCAAGTGCCTTGTTCTTATTCATTGAAAAACTGTCGGGATGTAACTCCGAAGTCCATATATCAAAGTGCAGCTCGTAGTGGCATGTTCTTAGTTCCTTGCAAGGTTATACAAATATATGGTTTTATAGTCACGAACAACGAGTATCTACATATTTACAAGTCCTACCAGCAAGTAATTTCAACGACAGCAGTGCAACAAGCAGACAAGAGAGCGAGATAGCGAGACAGCAAGAGCAAAGTAGGTAGAAAACAGGAAACTTTGAAACTACCAGCGCATGATTTTTCAATTTTCAATTTTCAAACTTCAGAATAGAAATGATTCGAGAGGGCTTTGATGTTGACGAGCAAGAGGGTGTTCACTGATAGATATCCTTGGCCTTCAGCAATGAAACAACAAGACAGAGCAGATGGCATACCATGAAATACATTGAGTTTGCCATGGCGGCATTAAGTTGTTTATACCCAGCTCTGTAAACCTCGAGCTGACTCTCGGCATGCGAACTCGCGACAGTGGCCGTGTCCGAGAGGTCAAGGTTGCTACCTGGCGCGTAGTGGTTCTTTGCTCGAGCACAAACAATATCCGCATCTTTTAATTTGAAGTTAGTATCAAAGTCCGGATCTGTGAGGCGCAAGACATGCTTACAATACACAGGAGCTGGGATAGAAACCGAACGCGTGGCACGAGCATAAACATGGCAAAGTGCAAATGACAGGTTTTGCATCGCATCGGCACTGAAAGATGAGTATGTTCAATAAGACCACGGCCGAACAAAGAAGAAGAAGAAACATACGAAAATCCGCTATCCTAAAAATTGTGAAGAGAGGTCAGAAATGAGAATGACACTTGAACACTGGGTTTCCTTACATCATAAATCACCTGTAACGCGAATTATTGAATATACAGTGAATACCTTGGAAGAAACAAAGTATGCATACCGAATAATGAGCGGGCCTGCTTGTTCCGAGTAATCCTCCATGAGTTAACTGATAGTAGTCGAATTCCGTGGGATGCCCAAGACCCTCGTCGATGGTGGTTCCCGCCTGACAGTTGCCACTTCTGTCGCCATCGCGATCGTTCTGTGGAAACATGCTGCGACAAATCAATATAGAACAGACGAGTCTACTCATCGCAATAGGTACCCACCGAATATGGTGTCGTTTTCCAACAATGACTAGCGTGATTTTCGGTCGCATTTTCATTGCAATACAAGCATCTAAAATAAGTGGATTATCAGCATGTATTACCGTAGATAGACGCCCGAGAAACATACTCTTTATCATCGGCAACTCTACATAGAAACAGAAACATATATTGCAAAGAAGGTTGACGAGTTTGTGGTGATGACGTACCTTGTTCTAACACCTGCGCGAATTGACCTTCACTGACACCATCTAATGCCAGAGATGAGAAATCGATAGTTCAAACGGTCTTAATCCTCACCTCGATAGAAGATAAGACGGCTGAGCGGGCGTCTGCCCTTGTCGAAAGCATTTCCATACCCTGACCATTTCTTTAAGGCTTCCTAAAAGAGATGTTAGATTTTGTAGCCAGGAATACGGATGATGTGCATACCGTGACCATGAGCTCCAGATCAGTGATGATCTCTTGTCGGCCAACTTGGACGCTGCTTTGCGAGATATACTTCGCCGTAGTGGTGTCAACACTGGAAACGAGGCTGGCGAATGACGGGCGGCCCTCCGCACCAGGCGCAGGATGCATAACATCAGCACCTATCAAATATTAATGAAGACACATATTTCCTGTATTCAAGTTAAGTACTTACCCATTACAATCGAAGGATTGTTTGGATCATTCAGGTTGTGGTCATTGAGAATATTATTGATTCCTCCAAGCTTGACGTTAACCCTATACGAAGATGAATGCACGATCTATGATCGAAGTAGCTGAAAACACACTTAAGCATGACATTTGCCCAATATTGCATCTTGGCGCGCGAGCACTTCTGCGATTTCAAACATTGAGTCTGGATGCCCTTCTACAAAAATGAAGGGGACATGTAAGCTCGACAGGTACATGGTTTATATTATCTGAACTTACCGTAACATCACCAAAGCTACAAGGGAAATAAAAATAAGTTAGCCATCATCGAAAAAAATGCTGGAAATGTACAAGACGCACTGCTTGACAGCGGTATATATCTGATTCCCACCCTCAGGTAAAACAACAACCAGAAGATTGGGGGGCCCTCTCTTGGCATCGACACACGCCTTTCCAGCTTTCATAAGGTGCTATATAACGGAGTTAATTAGTTTATCTGCAGTAAGATATAGAGACTAACGTCTGCAATGTTCCCATGGCCATTTTCCCAGAACATAAGGGGACTTTGTTCATTTATTGTCATGCCTGTATGCAGAAATGAATACGCTAAGATGGATCCGAGTACAGGACAACTTACCGACACTCTTTGCGCCGTCGATAAAGCCCTGCGCCATTTCCCCAGCGACTTGTTGGGTAAAGCGATTGGGGCTTTCGTAGATTACTATTGCCCAAGAGGTGATTGCACTTGGCTTGAAGAAAACTTTATCGCGCCTGAAATCCTTGAGATCAGTATAGGACAAAATAACAAAACAAAATAGACGCACATGTTCCAGGATCCATTAGCGGGTTTCTGCAAACAAAAATCTATCAGATGTATTCCCAACATTGGCAGAAAAACGACTCACAATAGTAGGCTCTCTGCTCTTCGGGCCATATCGAAGGACGGGAGGAGGCAGTACCCGAGCGTTGACGGTTATAGGCGTCGGGTCAACATTCATACCAAATTGGCGTATATAATCGCTCTGCCCATATTGTAGCACCTAAAAATGATAATTAGGCCAGGAAAGTTCTCAGATAAATAATGGTTTTTACATTTTTGCCCGTGCGAATAGCCGCTAGACGGTCCTTGGGATGGAGCTTTGAGAACTCCAGCATGTCGTTTGTCTTATCCGCAGGAATTTGTTTGCGCATGAACTGGCCAGACGGCACAGTGCAGAGTTCCAGAGGGATCTTGGCACCAGCGTTGCCGACCTGCGGTAGGTTACATATAAGTATCGTCCAAGTTCATGTAAATTGTAAATGCAGATACGCACCTCGACGCACACCACGTGCGGAAACTTGAGAGTATAGTTCAAATGCTTCTTGAAGTAATCGGCGACAGAGATGGAGCCACCGTCTCTCAAGGGGAATATAATGCCGCTAGCGCCTTCAGCGGTGACCCTTTTGATGACGAAAGTCTTCGTGCTTCCCGTGTAGCTAGTGGTAATCCGCATACCAGATATGAACCGCTGCAGGCGTACCCTTTCGCGATCAGGGAAGGGCGGCCTCGCATTTGGTGACAAAGAGCCGGGATTTCCATTTGCCACATTGAGGTGCTCGATGCAGAGCTGAAGCAAAGACCCGGGCTTGTACATCACACCTGTTGCGATGTCGAGATTGATATACATGCTACCTTGAGATGGGCGGACAGACTGGAAGTAACCCCTCCATAACTCAAGGCCACCTCCGATCGCCCTTTTGCCATCTTCAGTGAAAAAGGACCTCACGTTGAATGGATGCTGCATGTTTGGATCCATCCGAATGACGATGTTCAGCGCCTAGAATCGGTTAAAATCATATGAAAATGCTTGCAAAATCGAAATTTAACTTACTGTAATGGCTGTGAGGACATCGTTGTCTCCGGACTGTTGCGCTTGAATGAAACGGTTGAGAATTCTGGCAAAAGTGAGCAATAATACGGCTGAAATTTTATATTCACTTACTCAGTGTTTATCATAGCCACTTTGGTCAATTTAATCGGGTAGACCTTAGGAGGGCGATCAGAGGTTGCTGACCCCGTGCGCTCCAAGGTTATGTCGAACTAAACATTCGAAAAAGGTGAAAGGCCGTACCAGGCGGTGATTATTGTATGCTTAACTTACGGTTGCAGAGTCCGTCGGGCCTAAGGGCAATGGCTGCATAGTGAAGGCGTTCTTGCGGCCATCGTAGACAGCAGGTATCGCAAATATCTGAGGAGCAACAACTTTCTGCAATCTGTCAAAGAGCTCCATGTTGAAACGGGCGGGGAGCCTATCTGGGGAAATTGCTGCAAATGCCACATATTGATAATCAACGCTAGAAAAGTCAAACATAGCTTGGATACTCACCGACTACATAGATATTAAAATAGAGAGTATTTGTTAAATCATGATTGAATTGCGTGCAGTGTCACACAACCTACCATCATAGTGATATATGATACCGTCTGGAATTGTTGTCTTGAAGGCATTGACAGTAGTAGGGACGACCTTGCCACTCGTTCCATATCCTGGTCGTCTTACGCCAACAGTCTTCACATGTGCTTAAAAGGGACAAGTATCATTTAATTGGATTTATGCCAGTAAACCTATATGCAACGACTCTACTCACCCGCAGTGGCACCTGTGCCGCCACGACCCGCACCACCCCCGCGAGCCGGTCCACCCCCGCGAGGGGACCAGAGCCGCGATGTGGGGCGATTCTTGGAGGCATAAGTGTCAAATCGGAGGAATGTTGTGACTTGAGGTGGTGGTTGAAGTCTAGGATGGTGGGAAGGGATGGAAAGATACGGGCGCCTTTATACCTACATGTCAGCTGTGCATGTGAACCTCGGCAAGATCTATCTCGCATCGTGCCGAGCCATACCTGATTAGAACCTTAAGGCAAGCTCTAGGCCTCAAGCAAGCCTCGAGTACTATGACTTTCACCGCATCAAACCTTGTTGAATTTGAAGTAAACATTATTTGCTATGAGCAGATTACAACGACTCGCTAAAACAACACATCTTATACCACTGTTTCCATCTATGTATTCAAAAGAATTACCAGGCAGCTGTCTCGTTCACTCCATCTCAATTTCTCCAATAAGGACAGCCTGACCAAATTCTCCTTTTTCCAATCTTGTTTTTCTTGTCGTTGAAGCAGTTTCGGCATCACTGACACTCGGGAGGGATGGTAGCACCACGAGGCCGTTGGCCTCACATGAGCTCGCCGCACGACTAGAACGTTGTCCCCCCGTGGTATACGCTTTCAATAGCATAGAATCGCTTCCAGACACAGGAACAATGGAGCTTTTGATAATGACACGATGGAACTCGACACGAGGATCCAGTGGCATCGGATTCTGTATCTGTAAAAATCGCATTATCAGGAACATAATGGTGAAAGTGTAGGAGGGTATGGGCCAGAACTCACTTGGACTTGAACCCTTGGCAATGCACACATCCTCTCTGGCCATCCGCCCAGCCGCCTCAGCGCTGGGACCACAAATATATAGAAAGTTACCAGCGCAGAAGCTGGATTTCCAGGCAGTGCGAAGATTGGCTTTGAATGGTTGTATTTCCTTCCGTCATAGGAATGGTAGCGAATGTCGTCGGTTTGCCTGGCTTAATACTAACACGACCGAAGTGGACAGTTCCGTTCAGATAGCGCTCGATGACAGGCTTCAAGAGGTCAGTAGGACCCATCGAGGTGCCCCAGTAGTAAGGACGAGGTCTGCCTTTTTCAGTCCAGTCTGCAATGCCTTCAAATGAGCAGAGACGCTGGATAAGAAAAGCACGATTAGCCTGAATTCTTTGCGAAACGAAAGGGTTGTTGATTCATACTCATCAATCACGATCCCCAAATCTAGCACTTCATATCCCATACTCTCCAGCGCGGCCTGTAATGATGGCCGGTTTGTATCAAAAATACCACCCATCCATCAGGCGACGATACACCGCTGGTAGCCTGCAAATCCACAAGCTCATTTCCTGTGCTCAAAATTGCGACAACAGGCTTTTTGTAAACTTTCACCTGATGGGCATAATTCGAATCAGAGGGTCATGCCCGACGGATAAAAGGAACCCACCTCCTTGCGACCAACGAAGGCCAGTGTACCGACCTCTCCGCCTCTCTGCGTTATTCTATCCCCTGCCCGCAACACCAAATCGCCCTTCATAACATCAGATCCAGGCGCACGCACGTTCTCCCCAATTGGAATGTGAACAAGCGTCTTGATCTCCTTCTCCTCTTGTACACCATGAGCATCCTGGGATGTCGACACCAATTCCGTGTCTTCGACCATTATCACAGTGTCCGCGCCCGCGGGAAGAGGTCCACCAGTATTAACGCGGTAGACAGACCCTGTTGGTAAATCGGTGGCCAGAGAATGTGTTTGGGCAATCAAGACGTTATGGATGCCGGGCGTCTCGGCAGCTAAGAAGGGAGGGAAAAAAGATTGTAAGAAGACCTTTTCTAACGAATGGTGGGACTTACACCTTAATGCATATCCATCAACGCTTGTCGTCGCAGAAGAGGGCACATTTTGGGGCGCATAGACGTCCTCGGCAAGTATATAGCCTGTCAGTTTATGTCCAACCTGAGGCAAAATATCATTGAACACTAGTTGGCGTAAATGGATTGATTTACCCACGGGCAACGTCCGAACAGGAAGCCATTCGATCCTTTCCTTCAAGATACTGAGTGCATTCTCCAACGATATCTGAGGGAAAGGCGAATGCCTATGTCGAGCAGTGACTAAAAAAATCCAGTCAGTCAAGCAACAATATCTATTTTGAGAGCCGTACCAGACGCTGAGGGATCATGAGACAGCGCTGCTGTGGATCGAGGTGTTGGAATGTTATGTCCTCCATGATGGTGGTGATGATGGTGATGATGATTAGTGTTAGTATTATCTGCAGGATTCGCAGCATCGCTCGCAGCAAGTTGATTATGTACTTGCTTCCCAGATCCACCCTTGATCAGCTCGATAGCATGATCTACCACGCTTCCTTGGAATAGCGCTTCGAGGTTCTCTTTCACAGCTTTAACGCTTCCTGGAAATGTAGTCACCAGCGTATTCTTCACAGTTCCAGCGACGGGTCGCGATAACGCGGCCAGAGGTGTGTGCTTAATTGACGAGGCCAGCATGAGATGAACCAGACCAGGTGCGGGACGTTCTATGAGCGGTGCGATAGCCTGGTCTCTTCAGCATCGTCCTTGAAGCTAGCGAATAAAAAGAACACGCACCTCTGGAGTCACGTCTCGAATTCCAAATCCCGTTCCACCTGTTGTGATCAGCCAATCTATCGAGCCAGAGTTACAAGTTTCCAGCACGATATTCGAGATCTTCTCCGCATCGTCTGGGACAATATGACAGTGCGCCTCATCCACCTGATAGATGCTCTTCTGAGATATGATGTCCTTTATTGTAGGCCCAGATTTGTCCGCAGTTGGATTAGCGGATGAGGTATCGCTGACTGCGCTGATATCAGATTGAACCAAGGCCCGCGATTGTGATTAGTGTCACCAGTTAGTACACCGACACGAACGACCATCTTGTAAAATGAAGATCAAGAGATACAATCGCCCGTTTAATGCGAGATGGTATGTTATTGTCGTGTAAAGAGCCCAATCTAGTGTAGAGAGTGGTGGTGCAAGCTCAAGCGGTACCGACTACTGCTTTGATCACATTCTTCCCAAGGTGACGGCCGCCTAGGCATATTTACTCAAATTGATGTGCATGAATGTTTTCAAAGACCTAGCAACTCAAATTAAATAGTCAATCGAGACATGTAGTAGTAGTAGTATCTGAGCGCATTCTGTGAGGCGTCGAATTCTCGGGCAAGATGTATCTTAATTACAAGCGTTGTACAGTCTTATACACTAAATAATAGATTTCTTTTTCCTTTACCATGTCATACGAGCAACATCAAGTGTCAATTCCTTCTTCGTACTCTTGCATGATCATTGATTGTCATTCGGAGATCGCGCAGAAAGGCAATTTTCACCATTGCGAGGTCTGGAATTAACGTGAATTAACGCGTCATACTGTAAGAAAAACAACATACTCAAGTGTCAGAAACAGTGTGCTTTCTCCCCAAACTCTTTCGCTCGCTACAAGACCCATCTGACCCACCACACCCAGGTCCCTCCCGGATCGTCCTTTGGAATAAAGCGAAGCAAGAACCGCTCTGAAATAGATTTATCTGAGGCTCCAGCCCATGACCGATACGTCTGCCATCTGCGCACAATGCGATGGCTAGTCTACCAATCAACACAGGCCGATCGTTCGTGCTATGTGCGGATGCGCACAGGTCGAAAAGAGGTCGGACGTCGATGCGCGCAGGCTGTTGACCGTGGTGCCGAAAGGGTTCAACTTGAGACTGCTTGTAGATGCGACTTCAAGTTGGGGTCGCTGATCCCCAAGAGCTGCCTTGATACTATGCTTCATACATAGGAACTGCCAAGGGGCAAGGACCAGTGGGTACGCCGAGAGAGACAGGGTTGGGAGAGCAGACGCAGGGATTTATTGCTTGGGATGCGTACTTGGGCCAAATAGCTCTCATAGTGCGTCATGCGAGAAGTCAAGCAAAAGAAATGCGCCGATGAGCGCTGGGCTTAATTGCATCCAATGACAGCTAGCATAAGATCAATAAGTCGTGTTATCAGCCAGCTTGGACAGGCGCTTACAATTCATTATGCCCTTGAGGTCTTTACGAGCTCAAGAAGATCATCGGCCATTGGCTGGTCCTTCAGCGGGATGTGCAAGACACGTTTCTCCTTTTGGTGACCATTTCGATGTAAGAGAGTTCCTGCAACAGGAACTGGCGGCAGCGTGCTCCCATGGTAGAGGGGATCAACAGTAATGGGCTCAACGACATCGAGAACGCGCACCACAAGCGTGGGCCCTAGTTCCTTGTGTTCCGGGAGTTGCGATAATTCGAACTGGACCTTGATAGATCCTATAGAGAAGGCGAGATCAGCACGAGAGCGAGCATTTATAGATGATATGCCCGACCAGTCAGTGGATACATGTCAGAGCAACCGGCCTGCACTGCGAATATCTTTTGTGGAAAGAGTAGGTGGACCAACTTTGCGCGAGTGACATACTTGAGTATTTGCTTCGGCTGTACAAGGTCGAGGTAGAATGGGTATGAGAGGGAATAGCGATAGCTTCTCATATTTGTCGTCATGTCCAATTTATTAATATCGTTGACGAGCTCCTCGTCAGTCAGATGTTCGGCTGGCAGTAATGACAAGAATCCTTGACATCCTTCATGTTTGACGAGTTCCAGAATTTTGGGGCCCCATACGTCTCCCCTGGGGTCGAGCAAGTCCCGACCACGTTCGAACTCTGCCGCGCTATCGCAGATCCTGAAACGCACACCTGCGTAGAATTCGGGCTCATCAGCGAGATCATGATAATATAAAACCCCTTTTGTGTTCTCAGGATAGCGCGTATGTTGCAAAATGCGACCTCCCAGAAGTCCCCATTCATATGTACATTGCAGCCGGGGTCCGTTGATGACAGTGGGCACGACTGCACTCGTCTTCCCCGACAAATCAAAAACCTCTTGGCCCACTGTTGACAATCGTTCAGGTCGTAAAGTACACAGTTTGAAAGAAGAAGAAGGAATGCGAGAGGCTCTTTTGCGCGTCTTCTCTGTCGAAGTCTTCGATAGAATCAACAAACTGGAGAATGCCCTGAATTTGCGGTAGAACGCACCGCAAGCATCCGCTTTCCTAAGGTTGACGTAGGTGCCTGTACAATATGTGCACATGGCATGGAGCACCATGGATTCAGCGCTGGCGAAGGACGAAGATCGAGCAGGCGAAAGGACCGGGAGAGGCGCGAACACAATAGCAGGCTAGGCATAGCTTCTGATAAGTCTGCGCCGAGTGACGTTCGCTGGGATAGGATTGTCGATGGCAAATAAACGTACCCTGACTACATACGCGTCCTGGCCAGCTGCGGTTGTGGATGGTTTCGGGATGGGAAAGAACGACATTGGCAAAAGGACAGGAATGATTGGCGCTTATTCGAATACATCTCAACACAACCTCAACATCTTTTGATCCGTTACGTAGCCGTTCCTAGCCGTTCTGTAACATTTCTCGTAAATAATCTGCGATTCTGTGTGCTTTCTGAACCTTCTACATGTCTCTTTCCTCCATACTATCTCGCAGAGCGACCTCTTCGCTGGCAACAGTCTGCTTCAATACCCAAACGCGTCATTCAATCACCAAAGCTGCCGCTCTTTCACGATCCAGACCAACACCAACATTACTGATAGGCTGCCGCCGAACCTTGCACACAACGTCCACTCTGCGCGACCGTTCCTTCACAAACTTCTTAGCAGACGACAACCCACCACCAGTACAAGTGTCCTCGATATCCGACGCTGGAATACAGCTCGCTGACGGGCTGGTGCTGCCCGGCCCATGTATCTTTCTCGAGGGCAAAGTGTTCTTATGGGACGTGCCCGACAATAAGGCGTGGTCGAAAGTGAAGGAAGAGAGATGGCAGGCCTGGGGAAAGGAGTTTTTTGAGATTTTCGAAGTGGTCGGGCCGAAACCTGGTACGCTGAAATAAAAATTGTACGATGCGAGAGGAACATAGACTGACGCCACTGTTATAGAAATTCTGCTGCTTGGCACAGGCAAAACCCTAGTTCAGCCGCCTCCGTTCATACGAGAATATCTCACTACTTTAGGCATTCAGCTCGAAGTACTTGACTCGGTAACCCCAATAACCAATTATCTATCGAATGGCGTTGACGTTCTTTTTAGAGAAACGCTTGCTCGACTTACAACTTGCTGTCGGAAGAAGGACGACGTGTCGCTGCCGCACTATTACCATTTACACCTTATGTATGGCCCAAAACAACGACGACTGCACAAATCACAGAATCATCATGAATCAAAATCATCACATTCTCTTAATAGTCACACCCACAATATCATCTGAGCACCAAAAACCAGACATCCAATGCAATTTTACTCTACATTTCTATCTATTACACTCATAGGAGACCCCAAGCAGCCCAAAGTGCACAGACACAAATTGAGAGCCTCGCTCGCTACAGCACCAACTCTTCCAGCTGATACATCCCAATATCCGCAGCGACGCCAGCAGCCGCCTTCCGCCGCTGCCTCCAGTCCCCCTTCTGCCGCTCGCGCTCGCGCTCCTGCGGCGAAATAAGCGACTCCTTCACCGCCTTCTCCTGGGCGATTGCGAACGGCTCCAGGGGCCCCCGGAGGGTCTCCACGGCGCCGGCGAACGCGATTTCGGGGCTGAGTTGCGCGTGGATGGCGCGGAGGACCTTGTGCGCGGGAGGGTACTGCAAGAGGGCTATGAACGACGTGTCGAGGATGCTTTGCACGAGGTCGACGGTCTGGTTTGCGTGATCAATTTATTTAAGCAATCAGCGAATGTGTTATCATCGGATGAAGACAAGGAAAAAACACTAACCTTTTCCAATGGGGGCACCTCGCTGGCGGTCTTCTCTTTGTTCTCGCCTTTTCGACCAACGACGACATAGACACCATGTTCCGTCTTCTTCAGGTCCTTTTTCGACGGCATGAGCTGCTTGTCCGTGTTAACCCGCTGTGCGATCCATCCGCTCAGCACTTGCAAAATCGCCGTAATATCTGCAGCGTCCTGAATGTAGCGTCGGAGGGCAATCAGCAAAGGACCGCGAGACGTGGGATAAGTCGCGAGGAGGTTCAGCATAACGGGCAGAGAAGTGACAGCCCCGCTTGACGCTGCCGTAGATGAGGCCGGGGGGTCGACGTCCATGGCGTTGTCAGCGGCAGGGGTCGTGGTCTGAGACGCGCGATGACGGGCAACCACAACGCGCAGAGATTCGATGATTTCGGACTCTGTCAGATCGAGGACCTTGCTGAATGCGCTCTCTATAGATTTCTGGATGGTTGAAAGGTTGGGGGTTAGGCCTTGCCATTAACAGGATATTACAGGATATCTGCGCACCCAATCATTTCTTGCCCGTAAAGCGCCTAAAAGTCCGCTTGAGGTCGAAATCATAGCACTGGAGACCACACGTTTCTCGAGCAAATATTGGACTACTTCTGATGCATATGCGGCCGTTGAGACCGTTTTGGAATCTATAGATGGGAGCTGGAGAGAGATATTTAGAAGCTCTTTGACGAAATTGTAATCCAGGCTGGATGACGTGGGCTATATCATAAATCAGAATCACAAACCCAATGAAAAAAATATTTTAGAAACTGACCTCGTCCTTTGCAGGCGCCCACTTCATGAAAGCAGCCACCGCGGCTTGTGGCCGCCCAGCTTGCATCGCAGTCCGCATAGTCGCCAACAACTTCGCTCGTGCAACTTCCTCTGGGCTCTCCTTGCTACCTCCGCTCGGCGTTTGCGCCTCCGGCGCACGCAGCCACTTCCTTCCCGCCGCCCCTCGGCCCATGGCCGCCGCGATCGTCGAGAACGCAGGGACGCTATACGGCACAGCCAAGAGCACCGACGCCGTTTTGTGCTCGGCGGTATCCGAGGATAATATGAGGATGACCTGGCCCAGAGCCTGCGTTTTCTGCGTATTTTGGCTCTGTGCGCCTTGTACGAGGCGGACGTGGAGGGTGGATCCCGAGAGGGCGGACGGGATGGGTAGTGTGTGTGAAGCGAGGAGAACGGAGAATTGGACGTCCCAGAGGAGGAGAGTGATTTCTTGAGATGCGACTCCGGCGAGCAGCACATGGGAGGATGTCAGCGCGAGAAGGGAGACGGGCAGTTTTGAGGAGGCAGAGATGAAGGAAAATCCTGCGAGATGGAGAGGTTTTGGTAGAGGTACAAGTTGGTCTGGCGTCAGACGGTAGGAGGAGAGTGTCCCATCCAGAGCTGCAAAAAAAGTGAATTCAGTTCAAGTTGAACAATGGGCATACCGACAATACTCACATAAGACACTAAGAACCCCAGCGCTGCTGCATGACACACTGGCTATTTTCTATGATATGTTAAGAGCGAGGTTTATGAAGATGACCGATGTGAAATACCTGATGCTCAATTGGAACTTCGTGCTCTTGTTGCTCAGATATTGAATCCGCTTCGTCGATGGATAAAATTCGAAGAACCGTCGTTTTCGACGTGCCGGCTTGGCACAACACCAGAATTTCTCCATGATTTGTACTGAAAATTTTCGTCGTGCTCGCTGGAAATGAAGAGGCATGGACAACGTTGGAATGTTTTGACGGCGTTGATGATTTGACATCTAGTGAATCTGCGTCTATCACTGCGACGCCGCCGTTTGTCAAGACCGCAACTACTCTCCTAGAGAGCTCTGGGGAAGAATACAGCCCATATATGGTTTGGCCTTTTGAAAGCTGCCATCCAATCAGTCTATTGGACATTTCAACGATATACAATATACGCACCATCGCTTTACTCTCTTTGACCTTTTGCGTCGTGCCTGCGCTATCATCCTGCCACATCCATAACGTTCGCCCAGAATCTTCCGGGGAAGCCAACTCAGGAGATTCCGATATCACGGCATATGTGTTTGAAGTTTGACTTGAGGAAGATGGTAAGGTCAAGGGCGGGCAAGCGAATGATGTAGATGGGCCGAGGGTATGTGATATTATTGGATGAAGAGTAGATACCTAAGATCAAAGTTAGCATTTATATTTCATCTATTATCCCCCACTCACGTCAATGACATGAACACCATCCGCTTGGACGGCCACAGTAACATAACCATCGGAACTGCTTGCTTTTTTGTAGGATGTCGCAAAGACTCCAGGGCCATGTTTTTTTGACGATTTTCCACGGACAGACGAGGTGTAGGTCGCGAGGACAAAGTGGTCGCCTATTGTAGAGCTTGCCATTGCAGCCCAATCGTATCGGGCGGATATATGTGGAAGGAAGCGCTGGGCAAGAGACCTGACCAGAGTATTTACCAATTTTCAGCCGGGCCGGAGGTTTCCTTCCTATACAGGCTAGCGCCGCCAATGGCGCTGACCCACATCAGACTCGAATCTCCTTTGTTCTCTGACATCTGTCTTTCCCAAGTCTTTCCACTGTCTTCTCTTCAATATAACCAGCTCGCTTTCATTCAATCGCCGTTGGCCCGCCGATTTCTAGAATTACTTCAGGAATACTAATTTCCATGGCAGCTACTTACAAGGGTGTGCACTGGTGTACAGGCTGTTCAACCATACGTGAGACTGGAATGAGCTCAATCAACGGTCAGATGGTCACATTCCTATCTCAATTAACCTTTACCTTGGGAGAAAAACGGCGGTTTTCGCAGACCCTCATCGATCATCTCTTCGCGTCCTCTCAGACGGTCCTATTTGGCAGTAGTTTTCGACGCTTGGCTCGCACATTTTTAATGTACTCGATTGGGCCAGCATAACACCCTCTTGCTCGAATAATGAATACAGCGACCAAATCTATGCGGCCTTGAAGGAGCTAGTAAACTGACTCATCATATGTGACCGGCTCTGATTTTTTGACTCTGCAGAACCAGGTTCCAAATCCGAGGTTACTTATCCCCCTGCCCATAAAGTTCGTCAAAAATCACTGTTTTCTATTCCCCAACTGAGGCATCGATCCGCAATAATAACAATCTTAGTCCAAGAAAAGTATCTTTCCATGGCTAGTTCATCGATGCCGCTAATCACAATGGCAACACACAGATAAGAGAGTATGTATGCCGAAAGCAGAACGTGGTCCCGCCAGGCTCCCGCGAAGTGAACTCGTGAGCACCCGCTATCCGCGCTTACACTCTCATTCTCATTAGTAACGTACTTTCTTTGATAGCTCTCTTATCGGAGTCTTACACCCGCAGCTCAGCTATTCCATGCCACCCTAAATGTAGCAGCGCTGGGGAAAGTACCTTCAATGGTTTAATTCCATCAAAGACGCCACCGCACGTCCAACTTGTTTGTCGGCTTGATACCACAACCTACAATGGATTGGAGAAGTCCCTCATCGGAGACAAGCAGAACGCCGGTGAGAGGACTCTTGTCGCCTCACGAGAATGAGGGTGCCATCGCAATGCCATCGTCTGTCCTTTGCGGAATTGGCAAGTCTGGAGGTCTCTCAGGCAGTGTATCATGACGTGGCTGAATCTGTTCGGTTGGGTTCCCGAACGATACATACCCAACAGTAAATATGAAGACACGTCGATTGGAGGGTGAAAAAAGAAAACATATCTTACGTCACATCTCAAAATTGCCTCGCATGCCAGTGCGCGGTTTTCTCCATCGAGCTAGGCATTTTATCAGATCTCAAATATTCTCTGAGAACTCACAAATCCTGGGTGTAAGATTGCATATAATTGCATCCGTGTCGCCGTTATTCGCGCTCTTAGAAGTTAAAGTTACAGTGGAGCCCCGCAGTGATGCTACTTAGATGTGCAAAAGGCGAGATCCATCACAGGGCACCGTCGGAAATGGCCATCCTTTATCTACAAAATAGAACCCCGTCTCTTTCGCATTCAGCGAACTACCTCAGAATTGAGGGTTACATTGGCGAAGGGTCTTGATTTCAAGAAGGAAACCTGGAAGATATTGCACACCTTTTCATCACAAGTAAGTCGTTTATGGCTAATGTTACAGATGAGATCACCGAACCCTCCGTACAGGCGTTGTTTCTAAAAAAAGTAGTATGGAACGATTCTCATTTCGTGGAAGTTGCGAGGGTATGTATGTACGACCTCCTTGGACGGATCTAAGCGATGCTCAGTCAAAGTCAAGACTATGCCTTGATATTGCCTTGCTAAGTATTTTCCTACCGTCCGTCACGGAAGAGACCTCTTCCACATGTCTAGACACACACCTTCTGGCTTGCAAAAGTCCACAGCACGCCTTCTTTACGCAATGAAATCCTCTCCCATCGTCTCTTATAACAGCACCAGCAATCAGGAACATTAAATGCCTTGTATCTTAAGTCGAGCGCTTGCATTGGTATTTTGATCACTCAGAACGCTCGGTTATGGAATCGGGAATCATTGTGGGCGTTCAACACTGCGGCACGCGCGACTGCGTTCGAACGAAATACGTCGCGCGGTAGAGTTCGCCGAAAATAAAGGGGTCGTTTCCGGAACTCGCGATTTCGGCGAGGCAAGGAAGACGGGGAGATTGCCAGAATCTCGAGATTGCTGCCGCCTTGACCGAAGTGCCGATACCAAGAACTACCCGTGATAAGTAGCAGAAAACGACGGTCAATTTCTTCAAGAAAGAAACGTGACATTCTTTGCTAGGCCCGAGACGAACTCAAATGCTACCTCAGCCTTTCCCGTATGGTTTCTACACATGACGATTCTTATAGGAATTTGCAAGGAATTTGAATGTTTGAACCTGGTCGAACTCAGAAGCTCCCATCGCTTTTTTCAATGGGGTCTAGTTCCCTTTGAAATATTCTACATATTCAATTAACAAAATATGCTCAACCCTTGAGATTACTTCGATGTGAAGACGTCTAAACATCTAACGCTATTCTGTAACGTACTAACCGTCACCTACTTACTATACTATCTTCATTATACAAAGCAAGAATAAATTTTTGTCTATTAAATCTTCTTTGCGGAGGTATCTATCAAGCTACAGCAAAATATTAGTGCATAAATTGCAGATTGGAATTTCTATATATGAAAAAACATCATGTTTAGGAACAATTTCGTATTCTCTTGAGTCTGTCCTTTCCTTATTGCCATTTCTGAAATATGTATGCAGCATGAGACTGTGAGCGGAGGCCCCTGGCCAGGGCCCGCAGTCGGTTACGTACCGGCGAGTCCCGAGTCCCGACGACTTACACGTTACGCGTTACGGGTCACCGTACTGGTCCTATATGTTGTCACGGTCCTCCTCGGGTGATGTCAACCAAGCTTTGATTACAAAATTCATCCATAAAGCGCTCCACCAAACTTTATCTGCTTCTCTTTCATCTCGCGACACAGGGTCTGTCTAGGTCTGTCTTTGGTCATAACAAATCAGCCCCCAAACCATTCCGACGGAGCACCTGATGTTGCACGCTTTTCAACGCGTCTCAACGCGTCTGCTGACGTGCAATACAAACTGGCACCATATTTCAAGATTAAATCATCGTGTAGTCCAAAGAGATGGAGCTCGAACACTCGGGACGGTCGCCTTGGAGGAGCCTACGACGTCTGCCAGTACCGAAGAGTTACATCCAAACCATGACATCTATGTATCAACTACCACCGATCCCTACTTCAACCTTAGCTTTGAGGATTGGTAAGCAGTCAGTTTTAACGCGCAAGGCTTGATGATGTAGAGCCAGTAATTTTTTTCTCTGCATGATCTCATCAAATCTTCGCACCCACAGGTTGTTTCGACACTCTTCGGCGTCGAAACCTCTACTGCTGATATATCGGGATTCCCCGTGCGTAGTAATTGGCAGGAACCAGAACCCTTGGACCGAGGTTAATTTTCCAGCTCTCCGTGCAGCCAACGTTCCGTTTTTGCGCCGAAGAAGCGGCGGAGGGACGGTGTATCATGTTCGTATTCTTTATCACCCTCTCCTCATGCCTGATGCCTGGCCTATTCTGACAAGCTATCGTTTTCAAGGATTTAGGGAACACGAATTTTTCTATCCATCTACCGCGTGCCTCTTTTGACCGACATGCCACTGGTAAAATCATCCTCCGCGCAGTGCAGTCGCTTGGGATAGATGCACATCTGAATGATCGAAATGACATTTGCGTTGGCCCAGATAAGATGAGTCTCTGACCAACCCCTTCTATCTAGCACTAGCCTCTCTACTATGGCGTAATCAATTAGCTTGATCTTTTTTTTTGTCATGTTAACATCGTAACAAATTTACTTATCAACGACCTTTTTGTCTTACGTTTCAGGATCTGCCTACAAGCTAGTGAATAAACGTGGATATCACCACGGTACAATGCTACTCACAACTAAGCTTGGCGCTTTGGGTGACTTCTTGCACACACAAACCGTCAGTACATTCTTCTTTCTCTACGGTCATCCCATGCTCCGGGGCTTTGGCTGTCTGAGCTCAGCACATTTGATCATCCATACCAGGGCTATGGCCGTCTGAGCTCAGCACATTTGATCATCCATAGAGCGCCCGACTGTCATTTGACAAATCATGGACACATTCCACGGAGCTTCCTTCATCTGGAGGAGCAGACGTGTATTCTGCACTCCCGTTCGTTGATGATTCGTTCTCTCTTCTATATTTGACCTCCCATCATTTTTGGCTAATCCTCAATCTCGTTCATCACTTCAGACGAACATGGTGACTAAAGGGGTGGCTTCTGTGCGTTCTCCTGTGTGCAATTTACAAAAGCATTCCGCCAGTGCCACACACGACAACTTCACGAAAGCTGTGGCGGCCGAGTTCCGCAAGGAATATGGCGTTGGTAGTGAGGTATGTCCCCTCTACCAGAACTACTAAAACAAAAAGGGCTTACATGGTGTTTCAGCCACGTTTTATTACGGATTCAGAAGGCGCAAAGATCGAATACGTGCGCCGAGGCATGCAAGAATTGAATGTAAGTTGGTAGTTATTAATTCTTGTCCTTTCTTTTGACCGTGGCATTCTGCGCTTTCTGCATCAGACTTGGGACTGGTCCTTTGGGCAGACCCCTGAATTCACGCACACGTTGCATAAATCATTTGCTTGGGGAGACGTGGTACGCAATCAAGCTCCTATCTGGCTTACTGGCGGCCAATACTGATCGTGTTACTCTTGCTTTTTAGACGGCCGAAATTCGATCTAAACACGGTCTGATTCTGGACGCCGCTCTCACAGCAAGTGATATTCGTATGTCGGAAGCTTCCTTTGAGAGGTTGCGTGAGCAGTGTCGGGTCATATACACCGGAAGGCGTTATGGCTTCCTTCACAAGTCAACGGATACTAGGGACGCAAGCGTCTCCTCCGATGGCCCTCCGATCCATGAGGTTTCCCAACCCTTGCAAGATATTAACATGTGGCTAGAAACATCAACTGTCACGGTTTGATTGCGTATGTCTTCTGTGTCTAATCGTCGGAGTTATCTTTTCGCTATAACCTTTCTTGAACTGTGGGCTTGATTGTTTTAGTGCCTGATACCGTAGCAATGCGTTCTCAGGGCCTACACATAGTTTAGATTTACCAGTTTATAGGGTCAACATTTCTACTCATAATACGAGGTATAATAGGGTATAATGCGCTGTATTCAAGCTTTCTTTGGGCGCAACGTGCACCTAAGTTTTGAGCTATATTTATTTTCTTGTAGGACATGAGATTAAATTAACGAAGCGTATCTTCAAGAAGGACCTTTCAGCATAAATGTCCTCAAGGTTCTCACGTAGACGGCTGTATCGGGGCAAAAGGCCTTGAAGAAGCAACATAGTATTAGTTGGATGTTCGGGAACATGTTGTAAGAAGGATCGACTTGTACACGCCGCCGTTATGGTTTACGCGCGGATTCTGGGTCCGAATGCCAAGTTGATCGACTTTATCATCAGCCGCATTTCGGAGTCTGCCTACGGGAGACTAGATTCTGGGCGCTGTTCTTTTTTTGCACCGGAGCCTTCAAGACATCATCTACGAAGATACACATAGAATGATGTAAGCACTGGTAACGGGATCTTGCGGTAAACCGCCAGACGATGTTCCATTACAGGTGTTGGCATTTCCTTGGTCGTCCCGCAGCTGTTGACATTAACCTGTGATTGAAAATAAATTCACGAGTACAAGGCGGCATTGATGTTTTCAAGAAATGAAATGACATGCAAAGCAACATTTTCTATTGGGAACACTATGTGTTGATTTTGTACGCGAAGTCGGGTGGCGCAACTGTGTTAGCCTAAAACGAGGCGGATAAAAAGGTCGTTTAGAACCATTTCAGTACAATCTCTGGCGAAATTCGCTCACCACTTGTCCTCGTTTGTGTCCGGTCAATAACTTGTCCCGGTCCATCATCATGGTGTCCCATTTATCTACAGAGTACCGAGGAGGCTGGCATCATAGAAACAGGATGAGGTTCGAATGCTTCTAATGACAATGTATCCCTGACCTTTCCTTGGTTTTGCGCGCGCATTGAGACGTTTGCTAGAGTACCAGCAGCCCCGAACATGGCCGTCAGAAGCCCTGTGAAAGTATCAGTAACGTGTATTCCATCACGACGGTGGCAGAGTCGTATTCATATCGAAGAAGTCGTGTTGAATGCAGAAGATCACACACCAAAAGGAATGAGCGCCTCCCAAGGAACAGGCATGTTGGTTTAGAGATGGTGGTGTTCGAAATGATGTAGGAGTCTTTCCGAACGCGGCCTATTATATTTGTACTTATTTGCCATTGGGCCCTCGGGCCTCAGGCCTCAGGAGTCGGGGCTCATGCATGCATGAGTCACCATCTGTCACCATCAAAGGACTGATCTTGACTCTAGATCTCCAAATGATCTCACCAATTTATCTCAGCACCAACAGACACCAACGTATTTGTTGAGGCCATTCGAAGATTTCGTTTTGCATACCGAGGAGCATACTATGTGCTGGAAAGATGTACCTACCTACAGGTGTGATATATTTTCAACCGATCCCTAAGAGCAGAGGACGTGAACGCTGCGAAGTTCCAAGTCCGCGGCTGATATAGTGGCTTTATAAACCCCAACTAACGGTGAAGGGGCTGTAAATTGAGTGTTTTACAAGCGGACCTTCTCAGATGGTTATGTGTGAACATGGCTCATGGGTAACATTAAGATAGATCATATAGCATGTAGCATAGTATAAATAGACGATGCATGTACCAAAAGTCTGTATAGTATGAATACCGGATTCAACGACGTACATTAATAAATGTCTATATCAAGCATGTATCAGGGACGGAATGAAATAGCCATCGAATGACTTTGGCATGAAGACGTGGGTAAGCGATCGTTGAATGTCATAGATGCCCCCCCCTCAATCGAAGTTCTCATTCATGTCGGGCCAAGTGCCCGACCCATGATATTCGGTGTAACCTCCTCCAAGCCAGTTTTCCGTAAAGGTCGTGGAAGCGGGGTGTGGAACCGACCAGCTACTAGCAGTATTCAACGGATCACCGAAGTCGTTGTTCTGAACTTGAACTGGATATTCCACGGGGCCTCGAGGGGCGGATGTCGAAGAAGGAGTGGTTGTCTCGGGGCCAGACCAGCTGGTAAAAGCCCCACTGCCAACGTCGGTTGGGTACGGAGAGAAATCCATGGAATTTGTGTAGCTCGCTGAACCACCCGCAGCTTGGCCATCCCGTATTTCGAACTGAGCCGTGTTCCTGTAATTGGTGTTCCAGGTATCACCGACTCGCGCACCATGCTGAGCGGCGAAATAGGGAATCCTGGAGGCGTGTTCCTCCTCGGCATAGTGGGGGTACGGCGTAATGCCTGCGTCTGAGAAGCAATCACGTCCCAGTCGACTGTCAATTTCGTCGCCAACGATTAGATCGGTAGACTCATCGAGCCTTTCCTCCAGTTTTTGCACCGAAGGCTCTAAGCCACCAAAAGGCGCTATGAATGGTTGCTGTAAGTCTGGTCTAGGAGAATACGCGAGCTGGCGCGGAAAGTCATTCTGAAAATGCTTTGAAAATCGTAACAGTATCAGTAGTAGCCGCCATGACATACAATGTATACCTACCTCCGGTGGGAATTCGCGCAAGCGGCGGTGGATGGCCCGTCTTTTATTCTTCTGAGCCTTCTTAGCCTTCGAAGGCGTACTAGCAGTTTGAGTGTTCTGATGCATAATAGTCTGGGTGTTCTGACGCATAATAGTTTGAGTGTCGAATTTGAGGAAAACTGGTGTGGTTCCATCTTCTCAGTCTATATTTTATAGACATATGGCCTTTGACCAATTGGGGGAAGGTGAATAGGTTTGTCCTCATGTTGCCAGTTCGAAGATACAACGTTGAGACCAAAGCCGACTATCGAGGGACTTCGCGGTGCATACCTGCGCACACACAATTCGAAACAGGCCAACGAAGTTAATGTTATGTGTGAATAGGCGTGCTGGGAAGATCAGAAGTAAGATCATAAGGCATACGCCCTGCTGAGAGGCTGTACGATTGAGTGGAACAGTGGGAATTTGAGGATAACGCGCTTAGCATCGTGGTTGAGCGTGGTTGACACAATAAAGTTCTATATTGTCTCCATAGATCAAGCAGGCGCTATGATTGCTTCAAGGTGCAGCTAGCCGATGGTGTGTTCGATTCCAGATTCCAAATCCCAGTTGGACGCAGATCCCATGCCAAGATTCGCAGTGTCCAGACAGTAGAAATGAGTGGGTACCATACAGCTCTGTTTACGTAATCGAATTTTCTCGAAAAGTATTCAAAACAACGGCCATTTATGTAAATAAATGCACCTTTTGTGGCATATATTTCGCATAAATGTCGACCATTTAGTTGGTCCTGCACCCTGTGGTTAACCCAAGTTGTGCATCGTTCCAGACAACGTTTGTGACGCGTTTATGCCAAAAATAATTTAATTGTCGATACCTCCTTCGTTATTTGGGAATCCAATTGCTGGTACAGCGGTATACCTGCAATATTTCATGCATGAGCACCACATTGTTCTATGATAAAAATAAAAATTAATCGAGCCTGCAATATGGGCGGCCAGATTCATTCAGCTCAGATTAACTTTGGATTAACGACTACCTATTGATGGGCACATCACACAATTCCGTAAATTTATTACGATAGTAAGTATGATCCGAAAACGATAAGGTCAGTTGTCTTCCACATGTTCAGATAAGCAGCCATGCATATGCGAACTTGAGGCAACTAGATTCTGTCAATGAGTCGCTCCTGAAAATATGTAGTATGTAACTCACGTCAGACGGCCTTACCGCATCTCGCTTCTTCTAAAAGCTTCCTTCTCCTCTAAAGGTAAACCTGTTCTGTTGATGATTTGCTGTCCTGCGCAACTCCTTAGCGAAGTTTATCCTACAATGTACATAGTTTCCAAGCCAGGCTTCAGTATAGACAAAAAAAACTGTTTAGTTTAGACGGTTAGATTATTCAGTCTATAAGCTGCATGCTAGTTTGATAGAGATCTGAAATCAGTTTTTAAGCTTCAGGATTCAGAACTTGCCGATGTGTGGGTCTAATGTTTCTAATCATTCACAAGATACATCAATGTGATCAGGATGCAGCGTGTTTCCTGAGGTACTGATGGACAATTCCAACTTGTATGCGGCATGCCACTTCACCATGTGTAAATGACGTACGTACCTACGGTATCTATAAAGCTACGACGGATCAAAATTAATTTGTCGAGCGCTGCCCGTGCATGATGCATAGACTTTAGCGCCCACTTAAGCCCGCTTCCGTGGCGACTCATAAATCACAAATTTGTAACTTATCAAATGCTAGATGAAAGAGAGAAGAGAATGTATACCCAGGCCCTCGGAAATTCCGTTTGAAACATGATTGCTTGTGAAAGCAAGCGATTCGGAGGAGCCGGAGAATCAGTGATACATACTAAGTCATGGACTGGACCGCGCGCAAGGCTGCTGCAGGCTGTTACCGTATGCCTGGCCAGTGGGTCCAGTGGCCCGTGGGGGCCACAGTGCTTGATCTCCGTTCCGAGCGTAAGCCTGATCTAAAGCCCGATAGCACACCATGATCTTGAGCTGTCTAGAAGGACATGCTGCTAAAATGACATCCGGAACAATTATCGTTTGTGACATTGATTTTGTTGGATGCAGCGTGCTGCCGCATGGGCGGCCTGGCGCATCTCACCGAGACACCATAGCATGCCGGACCTTAGCGTTGCCTGAGTATAAATTGATGCTGGATTAATGTCCTCGTGGTCTATTTGATTGTCACGTATTCCGATTCGATATTCGAAGTTATGTGTAGTGCTCTGCAGAAGACATAACTGTTAGCCGAGTAAATCACACAACAAGGTTGAAGGAAGCCATGCACCTCCAGCTTTGAAAAGTTCAGCTTTTTACATATGCGGAGCTAGCACGATAGCAACTTGGCATGCATATGCATGCGAAAGGAGTTGGCTTTGTGGCCCTTGCAAAATTAAGCAGTTCAAATCCATAGAAATCTACAACGCTAAGCCATTTAACCAGATAACTGAAACTGATTCGGCCAGTAGAATGGCAGTCAAGATAATGCTCTGCTCACTCTATGTTAGTTTGGACAGAAAACAAATATTAATGATATCAATCGTTTATCAAATTGTAATGGAATCTCAAGCATGATCAGCCCGGGCAGCGTTCAGTGCCGCTGCGCAGCTTTAATTCGGTCCTGGCTGGCGGATCTCAAGCAATTACTTATCTATGACGATCATAAATAGGCATGGGGTGATCAGTTTGTGCATAGCCTTATCATTCTGGGTCCACTATTACGTAGCCCTATACACGACTGTAAATCCCGGAAAATCGGAATGCAACATCAAAGCATAGCAGTATAGAAGTATCAACATATCTTGTAGAACTACATATAATAATCAAGCCGAAGTAAGTTCATTTGCGTTAGTTATTGCCATACATATGGTTGAGATCAAGTACTCTGATGATCTGTCAGATACTGATTTCGACTACCATCTACACAACTGTTTTATTCCGCTACCAGGATATCATAGCTATGATCGTGCAAAGCATATCTCATCCAAATACCCCGCTGGAGATTGTCCAAGTACTTCGCCTCCCTGTCTTTACGCTGAAACAATTGTATCTACCACTACTAAGAGGCCAGCCGATCGCCATGGTGGTTAGAAATAATAGCACGGTTTGTACTGCAAGGTTACCGGTTACCTGTTCTACTAATGAATCTGCGATGTTATCCAGACATGTGTTATATACTACTATTTCTTCGAATAGATACAGCGTCCCGTGTATAAGGGTCTGAAGACACCAGATAATAATGCAGATAATAAGTAGGCTATGCGCGATTTGAAGTGACTGATAAATGGAAGTGCTTGTGGAACTGTGCTTGCTATGTAACGTGGAATGATAATAGGAGAAAAATGATGTCTATTGTGCTTGAAGTGCGGCGTGAGCCTTCACCTTTTGCGGGCCAGATTCCTACCACTAGGTTTCAGAGAGATCGAAGGACGCGGCTCGTCAATAATGGACGCTGATGAGCCGGACAACGTATCCTCGCTTTCCTGATGCTGAGAAGCACTGGCTGTTGTGCCTGGGCGCAATCGTGTGGAAGCCCGTTTCGGGACCGTAGGCACCTCCAAGAACTTCCCTTTCTGTACTTGCGAGGTCGCAGGCTTCGTCACTCGCGCTCTCACCGGACGCGCCGCGGGAGCGACGACAGGCCTCGTGGTGTGGGATGTGCGCACTACCTTGCGCCTCTTTTCCTCCGGCGGCACTGCCTGGCGCATGTCCTCCTTGGCGGCGTCTTCGGCGCTAGAGGGCGTTGGCTCTGCATTCTCGTTCGGGCTATCGCTGCTACTAGAAGCTACAGCCTGACGCGGAATAACGGATTTCAGGGATTTCCGATTAGGTATTCGTAGAGGGAGTGTTACGGGAGGCAGGTCGTCTTCGGAGGTTTCTCGAGATTCGGTCTCCTCAATGTGACGGACGCGATTCGCAACGACTTGCGAGTCATTCCGAGGGTAAGAGCGTTTCTTGCCAATGACGGAGGCAGACTCGACCAGTCGGGAGGACAGTGATGAATCCGACGCGGCGTCATTTGTTCGCAATGGTGATCCGTTATCGGATGTAGTCAGGACTGATGCTCTGCTAGGTACGCTTGCAGCCGAGGAAGCTGAGATGATCGACACGAGCCGGCGGGGCTGGATTTGGGATCTGAGAGATCCCAAAGCTGGAAGGGGCGTTCGAAGCGTGATGTTGAATTGATCTTCATCTTCGTCGTAATCATCGCTAGATACGCTGTCTTCCATGATATTAATAGAAGGTGAATTCCCAAAAGTAGTAGTCATTTTGTCGCTCGAGTCCAACGCAGGGCTGGGATTCAAGGGCTCACGCGGCGGCAGGAGCGACTGACGAAAATCCTGGCGGGGAGGATCTTCTTCTATGGGAGGGAAATTTGATACTGCTGTCGTTACCAGCCGGGATGTCACGGCTATGGGTGTAGGGGGGTATGCGGAAGGGAATGCGGGATACTCTCGCCATTCATCCAACTGTCGTTGTTGAGCAAGGGCGGTCTGTAGAAAGCCATCGTCATCCGAAGATGAGTTCCTGGGCGGATACCAAATTTGGTGCTGACGAAGTGTTCCTTTGGGACTGCTCGAAGGCGAAATGTTGCTTGTGTCTTGCCGCAGAGGTGAGCCAGATCGACGACGCGATGCTTCAAAGAAATTGGGCTCCAAATCTGCATTATCTGGCGCTTTACCGCGGAGTGCAGCACTTCCAGACGGTCGGCGACTCTGAGTATCGGTAGACACCTTCTCCCGCGTCGATCTGCGGCTCGATGTAGCGGTATCCGTTGTAGGCCTACGTAGCGTAGCAGATTCACCAGTTGACCTTCGACTTGGGGCCAATCCTTGGTCTTGGCCGGGGCTGTCTGGGATTGGCCCAGGAGATGTAATTGCTGTCCTGATGCCAGCAGACGAAGAAATAAATGAAGTAGGAATATCAGATATGTTGACATCATCTGAAGATTCAGAAGATGTGGTTTCCCGTCCTGTCTCAAAGCCATCGAATCTACTGTTGAATTGGTTCTGCCACCATTCTATGCCAAGATGGACCGGGGCCATCGAGAGAGCAAAGATGAAGTCCCCGATCATAAGCATAAGATCAAGAACAGCGTCAAGAGATCCCGTGTAAGGCTTGATGAGAGGTCGTATCAAATGTAGATATATAGGTTCAGCTCCCTAAAACAATTAACACTTGACGACAAAACAACACATGGTGAAAGACATACTCGTGCACGTGTAAGAATTAGGAAGAGAAGAGCCAGCGCTTTGAACTCGTCGTAGAAGGGAATTAATATGCAAACGATGCTTTCGAGCATTCGTTCATACATTGATAGAGAAACCTGTTTACAGTAGAACAGTGAGTGCTTCGGTCTTGTCAAAGGAGTAACTGCAACGAACCCAAACGATCCAGACGGCCAGACATCCTTTCATATCGCGTTTCCTCTGTGTGAGAGCTCGAATGCTTGGACGACCAGCATTTCGTGATGACGGAGGTGGAGCCTTCAAAGTTTTGTACGATTCATAGACGTTCAGAAAAAGCATAAGCAGACGAAGAATAGGGACGAAGAGTGGCATGGTTCAAGTTGTTGATTGATCGTAGTTCTCTACCTCGCGCGGGGTTGCATGTATGGCAGAGTCCTCAGCCGCAGCCTCGCATGCGGTCTGGGGCAGTTGTGAGTGGAAGAAAGAAGAGTTGTGGTCAACAGTCACTGGGCCGTGCGCCATGAGGCACGTTAAGCACAAGCGATTATGTAACCAACTGGCTGGTGAACCACGGGCTCGGCTTGGAGTCAGCGTATTGTTCTCGACCAACCATCATGCCCAAAATCAAGACGACGAGGACCAAAGCACCCCCAGAAGGATATGAGGACATAGAAGAGGTAACCAATTCGCGTCTTCCAGCAGCACGATACCTAATCTCTTCTTGGTCAGATTTTGGAGGACTATGCAAAGAAGATGCGAGATGCAGAGAACGAATCTCACGAAGGAAAACGCAAGGCTGAATCTCTGTGGCCTATTATGCGAATTTCGCATACACGCTCAAGATACATCTATGAACTGTATTATAAGAGAGAAGCGATTTCAAGAGAACTTTACGACTGGCTCTTGAAGGAAGGTTATGCGGACGCAAAGTAAGTTGATCATCACATATACGAAGCCCAAGCCCAACCGTTGGTAACCTTCGAACAGTCTCATAGCCAAATGGAAGAAAACAGGTTATGAAAAACTGTGTTGCTTGCGTTGCATTCAGACCAGGGTATGTCGCGCGTTCACATTTTTATCTATACTTTCCTCACAACGACGCAGGACATGAATTACCAAGGTTCTACTTGCATTTGCAGAGTTCCTAAAACTCAAGTACGATCAGGAACGGTTGTTGAATGCGTTCACTGTGGTACGCATAAGTATTCACATTGTTCATTCGTCGTCTTCGTTAAATTCTTGCGCAGGTTGCCGTGGGTGCAGTTCCGATTCTTGAGCGCTCTTCCTCTACATGTGGTTTCCCAACTTTGGCCTCGAACTATATGAAGAATCGAACGCATATTCCATTGCATGATTACGCTTTCCAGTCTCACGGCAAAGCGAGGCCAGCTACGTACTATCTGACGCGTCTCCTCTATGTTGCCCGCACGCCATAATATCCAGGCATACTCTATTGGTATGTGCTCCTGTGCTACTCTACCTGTGTCTTTTGGAGATCAGCTCCCTCGGATCTCTACTATAAACCTATGTCATAGTCTCGCTGTATTCTTCCACTTGTGAATGAAGATCGCATTTAGTTTCACCAGTCTGCTTGGGATTTTTCTTGGCTCTTCGTTTCTTCAGGGAATATGCTGGTGAGAGCGCCATTTTCTTATCGCCTTTCATCTAGTTCCTTCCATCGAATTTCCCTGTACAAAAGCTCTCTATGACAACATTCCGTGTCTTGGCAGTGTCTTGGCTCCGTACGATCAAGACGCCTCAGGGCGGGGGCATATTGGCACCATATAAGGTGACCGCTCGATTGATATGTCTCTCATTGACCACCATGGGCGAGTTCAGCGATCATGTCGTCTCCTTACTTTCGAGAGCGGCAGCTGAACAAGTGCGTTTGCTGCAATGTCTCACTTCATTCTGCAGGGGCGTACGCTGACTCTAAAACAGGGAGGTGTCATTTCTGGAGACAATCCAACCAAGTACAACCCCGCCGATCCAATTCGACTATGGATCATCCAATTAGGTGAGCTTTGTGTTCAATATACGCCATTTCTCTACTCATTTACCTGTATTCAGTGCTCATTGTGGGCATGACCCAGCTGTTGGCAGTATTTCTGTCCCGCATACGACAACCCCGGGTCATCGCTGAAGTTATTGCAGGCGTTCTCCTTGGACCCAGTGTGATGGGGCACATCCCGGGCTTCAGCAACACGATCTTTCCTACTGATAGTATCGTTGTGCTTAACGCCACAGCGAACATCGGCCTCATCCTCTTCCTCTTCTTGGTGGCCCTGGAAATCGACACTCGCCTTTTGAAACGAAACATCGTCGCATCAGCGACGGTCTCCATCGCCGGCCTTGTCATTCCCCTTGCTCTTGGTGCAGCGCTCGGGGTTGGCGTGTATAGGGAATTCATATCCAACACAGTGAATTTTGGCTACTTCTTATTGTTCGTTGCTGTGGCCATTGGCATTACTGCTTTCCCAGTGTTGTGCCGCATCCTCACTGAACTCAAACTTCTCGACACGGAAGTAGGGTTGATCACCCTCTCCGCTGGAATAGGAAATGATGTTGTTGGGTGGATATTGTTGGCGCTTACCGTTGCGCTCGTCAACGCCTCTACTGGGCTCACCGCTTTATATGTTCTTTTGGTTGTACAGCGTACACCATATTTCTTCTTTTCCCCGGACGATGGGCTTTCCGATGGCTCGCCCGGCGGACAGGAAGCCTGGAACAGGGATCGCCAACCCCATTTATGATGACGATCACTCTGCTTATTGTGTTCATCTCGGCTTTCTTTACTGACATCATCGGTGTTCATGCTATTTTCGGTAATCTACCATGTTTCCTTCACCTGCCAAGAGTACTAAATCCCTATGATAGGTGGCTTTTTGGCGGGTCTCCTTGTCCCCATGACAATGGTTTTGCAATTTCCTTCGTTGAAAAGCTGGAGGATTTGGTGACGATTATTTTCCTCCCCATTGTATGTTCCTTTTTGTCTTTACATTTCTATGACCTCGGGCACTGATATGCAGTTCTTGATCAGTACTTTACTCTATCTGGACTAAGGACGAATCTCGGCTTGCTCGACACCGGAATAGCCTGGGGATATATTGTGCTCATCTGTCTTGTCGCTTTCACCTCCAAATTCGTATCATGCGGTCTTGCTGCTCATTTAATGGATACAATTGGAGAGAATCAGGCGCGATTGGATCGCTCATGAGTTGTAAAGGGTACGTCTGCCCACTTTTTCTATCTTTGATTTCTGATATCTCACAAAATTCTGCAGTTTAGTCGAACTGATCGTGCTGAATATTGGTCTGCAAGCCAATATCCTTACACCACAGGCCTTCTCCATGTTCGTCGTGCATGCACTTATTCTCACCTTTATGACCACGCCGCTTGTGCTATTATTCTATCCTCCAAATATCGAATCCACCATCGCGGCGATAAGACAGTAGCGGAAGATGAAATGGCAAGGCTGCGAGGACCGTTTCGGATGACGTCAAAACCAAGTTCGCTATTGTCTTGGACAAGATCGAGGCTCTTCCAGCGGTGATGTCGTTGTCGCATCTTCTTCAGCCGCCAGCTTCAGCCGTCGCCCCAGCATATAACAAGAAGGAGATGGAAGCACTTTCTCGACCACCTTCATCACCAACGATTACCATCGAAGCTCTGCGACTTATGGAGCTTACCAACCGAACATCCGCTGTTCTCCGGTCCCAGGAAGCCGACATGCTGATCCACAACGATCCTGTCGTGTCTATCTACAGGACATTCGGGCAGCTGAACAACTTCAACGTCTCCGCGACTCTGTCCGTGGTCAACGCCGCTGAATTCCCCGAAGCCATCGCGGACCACGTCGCAGCCACCAAATCGCACATGCTCATCGTCCCCTGGGCGAGAGGCGCGACCTCCGTTCTGGAAGACGAGAGCGGCCCCGAGCAGCAGGCCGGCGCGCGGAACCCCTTCGACGGCGTCTTCCAGAAGACGACCGTCCATGACCAGACCAGCTCCGTGATCTATTCCGACTTCATTCGCAATGTGTTCGCCAAGGCCCCCAGCGATATGGCCCTGTTTGTGGATCGCGGGCTGAGCACCGCGCCCGCTGGTATCAGCGCGCAGCACGTCTTCCTTCCCTTCCTCGTGGTCCAGACGACCGCCTGGCTTTGTCGTTCCTTGTTCAATTGTGCGAACGCGCATCGGTTAGCGCCACTGTCGTCAGAGTCGTCACGACGGAAGAGGGATCGTTTGACTCGGACACAAAAGCGGACGGCGTGCGGACCCCTTCGCCTGTTCATAATGTATGTCCCTCTCAGTTCCAGCATTTTCCATCACTCACCCCGAATTTCTTGGTAGACGATGGCCGCTGCTGACACCGTCTACGGTCAACAAACAGCGCAAACGCGCGTCAGCTCGGACACAGCGGACAACCTGCTCTGGGACCGCTGCGCGCAAGGCGGCGTCGCCAGTCCTTGCATATCCTTCAAGACCGAACGCACCCCGTTCCCCCTCCGCCGCATCACCGAACTGGCCCAAGCCGAAGCCAGCACCAGCAGCGCCCCCCGCTCCGAATCTCACCCGGACAAGAAGACCCTGGTCGTGTTCCTCGGCCGCTCGCGGCGTCTGGCCGTCGCGTCGCTGAGCGCGGAGCTGCAGCGGCTGACCAGCGGCCTGGGGCTGGGCATGAGCAGCTCGGTGCCGAAGACGCTGGGCGATGTGGGCGCGGCGTTGGTGGCTGCCAATGTTAGCGCCAGTCTTCTCGTCCTGCAAGCTGCTCCGTGTTCCTTCTAAAAGTATACCCCTGCCTTTTTTTTGCTGGATGTAGTCATATAGTTTATCGATATCAACACGACGGTGGATCTGGTCTTGTCTTTGAATTCTGGATTGCTTTCTAATATACATATTATGTTTTTAGATCACTGTTTTTGTTTTTGTTTTTGTTTTGAATCGGTGTACGATATTGATGTTTGATGTTTATAGTCCATCTATTCAGCTGTTATGTAGATGCACATCACAACATCTCATACTTTTTGAAAGAAACAAATCAGATGTTGCTCGCAAAATAATCATTGAACTAGGAATCTTCTGCGCCTCCCAATTCAAAAGGAGTTCTCACCAACGAAGAGGCCCAACTCAGCCTTTGCACTCCAAAATATACCAGACAGAATACACACAGAATAATCATTGAAAGATCGTTAATATAAGTACACAATACAACTGTCTCCTACACAAATCCTAAATAGGAGAACAGTGGGGAGGATATATACTCTGCGGGAAACCGCAAAAAAGGCAAAGGGTGTATGCATAAAAGGACATGAAGGTCGTCTGAATCCAACACAAAAGGCAAATTAAAGATGAAGCGGTATATAGCTACAGATGTGGGTTAAAAGGGATCCGGATCGGGGAAGAAACAACAGGGGGGCGCAGGTGGGTATGGGCAGAGAACGGAGGGCGGGGTTGGTTGTTTACATCTCGGAGACGCTGTTGAGCACGCCAATACGCGAGGCTGCACCGAGCGGGCCGTCGCCGCCGCCGCTAGCTTCGTTCTGGATCATGGCGTTGTAGCCTGACCCAGAACCGCTGGCATTCGCCAATTGAGTGCCGACGTCGCTCTGGAGTTGCATCGGCACAAAGACGACCTTGCTGTTGGCAGACTTGGCCATTTGTTGCACTATGGTCATTCATGTCAGCGACTTGCCCACGACGATGCCAATATGATATAACTCACGAGCTTCCAACTGCCTGATCTGCATGGCCGCGGGTGAGGCCAGGATATCAGCCGCTTGCCTCATGAGCCTGGCAGCATCGACTTCGGCGCGGGCAGCGATGACTTTAGACTCTCCGATCCTCTTCTGCTGAGCCGCAGACGATAGCGAAGCAGACACCTCGGGGCTGAAGATGATATCCTTGATCAGGATGCCCTCGATAGCCACACCCCACTTGTCGGCGACGTCGCCGACAATCTCAGCAATCTCGAAGGCAATGGCCTCGCGCTCCGTCACGACGCTCTGGACCGCGCGCGCACCTACCACGTGTCGCAAAGTGGTCTGCGCACGCTCGATGAGGGCCTGGCGCAGGTCAGTGATTCCAAAGGCCGCGCGATAAGGGTTGCAAATTTGGAAGTAGATGACCGAGTCGCTGTCGGGGGAAAGAGCGTGAGATGTGCAACCAAAAATAGATCGTAAATGAACACTGTAACATACATTTCGACATTGACGTTGTCGCGAGTTCTATGCATCCAGTTGAGATACGAATGCGTATGGAATACAGGTTGACGACTTACATCACCATTTGCCTGCCAATTGGGCTGATTTGAATCTTGACATCAACAACGCGGAGGGACTCTGTGCAGACGTTGACTTGGACCAAACCTGGGTCGACGGACTTGTAGAATTGGCCGAAGCGTGAGACGAGACCAACAGAACCTACGTGAAATGTCAGCTCGTAACCTCTCAACAATCAGAAGTGTTTGAATTATATACCTTGTTGAACATTGCGGAACGGGTTGGGGAACGGGCAGCAAGGGAATGCACCGACGAATCCAACGACGGCGCCCAGTCCTTGCAGCATAGAGCCATACACGCCGTGAGTGACCTCTCCAGTTCCAAGATCTTGGGCATAGGACGGCTATATGTAGTGCATGAGAATAGCCAGGAAGCCTGAGAGCTGCTGTTGGTTAAACCTGCATCTCGCTGCGCTTCAACGGCTCCACATGGATCATGGTATTCGCTGCGGGGTGTCGCTTTGGTCCTACAGGGACGTCCTCTGTGACTTTCCCCCACAACGGACATTAATTACTGCAAGAACAGACTGATCACTGGGCAACCCACCTCCTGCAGCATGATGGTCGACGACGTTGCCCTCGGACGGTGAGTGGGCACGAGCCTTGGTGTCGTTGCCATTAGTGAAGGAAGACATGTTTGCGGGAGTAATGGGAGATGGGAGGGAAGAGCGACGCTTTTAAGCGCAAGTGTGGAACCTGTAGGTGTACCTGCACATGACGCACAGACTTTCCTCCACATGCCTTCCGCAAAAGGCAATGCTCTATGTATTCCGCAGCGCACAGCCTCGGCCACTCCGTCCGGCAATACAGAGGCTTACATTTCTATCCTCATGATCGGCGCTTGGGCGCTTGCATGAAGAACAACAAAAGTAACATTCCGAGACTGCGAAATATTCCTGCTTTGCCAATGCCTGGAACGCTGTGCCCAGTGTCAGCAGAACAGGATTTCTTGACAATTTTTAAATTTAGATGGCATTGAGCAGCCTAATTATTAAAATAGCCCAGACTCTGTGCTATTTAGAAACCGATATAGTGTGGCATCGGAATACACAACATGATCCATATGAATCACCGACATCTAAAGAGAATTCCATACAAGTACTCACTGTTAGAAAGTCATGCCAACATGCGATGCTTGGGAGCGGGCACCAATTACATATTTGCAATGCCCTCTGCTTGCACCGCCAGAGATCCTCTTTCTTCGGAATGCAAGGTAAAGCTTGACAAGGAAATGGAAATTCTCCTTCCGTTATTCGAAAACAGTGGTGTATTTCTGTCACCGGGTCGATAATGGGCACACGAGGTATCTTTGCCTTCTGGGCCGACATGCGCAGTCAATACAGTGTCAATATTTTGGTTTTTGCTCCTACACGTTCGGAAGCCGGAGCTGGATATCAGTGTAGATCCTAGAAAACCCGCTAATCAATTGAGCTATATTCGCCGCTGGTATTACCGCTCTGGCAATATGTACACACAAAACTCCACCAGCTATTTGTTTCAGCTGCTCCAAGGTAAATTAATTGATAGTAAACAATTCTGATTTCACTCTTTCTAGCATTTCTAGCCATTGGTCTCTCGATACGGCAGGCTGAACAAAAATTGCCAAGCTACACAGAAAAGCCAATTAGACAGGTATACTTAACT
>JACGCK010000342.1:0-37017 GCA_014925825.1 Pholiota molesta
TGAGCAGCCCCGGGGATTTGAAACGAGAAAGACGAGTCTGATACGTCAGGCAAGTGCCTCAGACTAATTTCACCGGAAGTGGATTCAGGTGGCATTGCAGGATGTTATGGTATAAGCTATCGGAAGTTTTGGGTGTCCGCGATAGAAGAGTTAAGACGGGTGGTATACAAGAATAGTGGCCTTGTATAGTCCGATAAACGATATGCAAGCGATTCCGGCGTGGACGATGAGCAGGCAAGGGTTGAGACCACTGACAGTGGAGAGGACAGGAAAGAGCGGAGTCTGAAACGCGTCCCAACATAACATCACGTGGTCGTTCAACAACAACGCGGCGGCTCGCGGCGCGCCGCTCCGCTATGTTCCTTGGCCTTAACTATAACCATCTCCAAACCTGATCCAAACCGATAAATTGCGGTTCGATTGGTTTATAAATTCAAGTTGAATGCGGATACCCATTCTCATTCCTTCAACGTTCTACATGTTCGTTGCCCAGAAATTAAAGTTGATGGTCTAGGCGAGCAGTGGCAGAAGGCGAGACGCGGTTTTAACTTTGCATCGTACTCGAGTCTCAAATCATATGGATATACGAGAGAAGTTCCCTCCTATTAAATTTTAATCCTCCTATGGCATATCACTTACTCACCGTTGCTTGACAGTGATATCATCGATCTGACTTCGGTGCCACACCACGCTATTACTCATTAATTCATTCTCAACCTTCATACAGCGCAACAACCGTCGGCTTACCGTGGATCCATTTTGATTTTGAGTAGCCTAGCAGCGTTGATCACCCATACGAGTTTTTTTTTGTTTTGTTTGCTGCATGGCGATATCTGCGGAAATGAGTGTCGAGCAATATTTCCAATATGCATGCCGGCATGAGTACGGGTTCGATTGGTATTTCTCGATTCCCCCTTAAGGATATATTCGGCAATCACCACTGTCCCGTCCTGAGTATAAAAATAAATTCTTCATCGCTCATCCCGCCGTGGCCGTTATCTCCCCCCGAGAGACCGGCGGGCCTGTCTGAAGGTGGCCCCAGCAGTCAATATTCTGAGTTTAAACATAGTAGCCATATGGAATCTGTAGAGGTGCCCACACCCTGAAAGCTCGGCGCCAGGGCTGTGACTGGCCCCGTTGAGGTGCGGCGAGGGGGCGGCGCTGGACGGCTGGGATGCCGGCGCCCGCGTCACCTTCGGTATTCGCGTGGGCTTGGCGTCGGCGGGGCGCGGGGAGAGCGCGCGGGCGGGGTTCGTGCTGGACTGCGAGCTCGTCGTGCTCGTCCGGGCGTTTCCGTTGGCGTGGCCGTTGGGCAGGTCAGGCTTCAGCGCTTCAGCAGCGTATGGCGATGAGTAGGTGCGTGCGCGCTGGAAGTCCTTTTTGGTATTCGGCTGCAAACTAGCGCCGTTGGTCAATGGCTTAGCGGCCAAGAGGATCTACCATAAGCTTACCGGAGACGGGCTGAGACGGGCGGTAATATCCATGGATGGCCGGAAAACGGTCTGTGGTCCACTATCTAATCATATGTACTCTATCTAATCATGTATATCCTGATGGGAAAGGGCAGGATCACTACGCGAGCATAAGCGAGGTAAGCGAGAAATACCAATCGAACGATACCTCTGCCGGCATCTATCCGCAACCCTTCGGACCGTAGCTGCAGAACGGGCTCCGCACAGTTCATATGGCTAAATCCCGGGACTACCGTCGATGCCCGTCATGGACTGCTCCAGGGCCAAATCTTTCGAGGCGCGTGCTCCATCATCGTAATGGGTAACGAACTACCTTCTCCGCCTCGGACCCAACTTCGATGACCGCCATCTTCTTCCCTCGACGCTCTAGACCGGAAGATCTGTTCATGTCTTCGGTATATGCAATCCCGGACACTCGATCCTCTTGTTGATGATATCGTTTAACGGTGACCGACGTCCTAGTTTGTTAAGGACATATACGAATTAACCTAACAGGGGCCTAGAGGCACACAAGCGCCGAGCCTTTTCTATTCCCGAACTTGCGACCGCTTGTCTCCTTCATCTGGGTCCAGACGACTCCAATGCTCACTGCAAGTCTCGGATATAGCACAGAAGGACAGCTCGGCGTCGGGCTTCGTAGTTCATCTATCTGAGGCGCAGCTCGTTGTCCTGGAAATTTCCCTTGGATAGAAGGCAATGCTGCGCCACCTTCTTTTCTACTTTATCTTCTGGAACTTGCCGTTGCGAGTCGAGGTTGAAGTACCAGAAAACATCTCAGACTGCTCTTCACACCAACTAGCCAGATTTCTGGATCAGAACGACCGCCCTCATCGCTCCTACTGTAAAAAGAATGCGAGCGCGCTTCTGCTTACTTTACCTGTTCCGAGGGCGAACCGCGGGCGCAACTGTCGATCTAGCTGTTTGGGAACCGTACTGCATCGTCGAGGCTTATTTCGACTGATTGCATCAACGTGGCGGCTGGCTCAGCGTGGTGGCGACACTCCGACGGCCAGCCCAGCCATGATGATGTCGTGTGCTGTCAAGGCGCAGCTTCTCGCAGAGGTGCATCATCGCGCCCCCTCGTGAAATCTGGTGGTCCGTTATCGCTCATTAATTCCTATCGCATTGGCTGTCTGCTGGTATCAATCTTGTAAGATCCTAAAGGTTCCGGAGGATATTCTCCCATTGACCACCTTCCGTTGCGCAGTGCCCCATGCAGACCAGATATCTGGCGCCTCAGCAGACCGAAGTCGAATTGATCGACGCTATCGACAATGGTTCAAAAAAAAGTCTTGGGTCAGCTCGCAGTCATCCCGGGCCGCATTTCGTATAAGTCCATCTCGCGTACCATGTTTCGACGACGTGCTCAAACGTATCGGGCCTACTATCGGCATCAGAGAGCGTCTGAAATAAGCTAGCAATGATGTTGTGTGCCACAACCCCCTGGCTCTCCGGTACTTGCCTCGCCTTTGCACGCAGGGCAAAACAAAATTCGAACTCATCTAGGCGATCAGCGTTTTCTCGCTCAAGCCTTCCTAGTGCGAGGATGCACTTCCCATGAACATCATTTTAGGAATCCATGTCCTACGTACATATTATCATTAATGACGATATGTGATGCCAGCGGCTAATTGTGCTTTTCTTCTGGACGGCGCCAGATTCCAGGATGCTACCGTAACTGACGTTAGCATTCGACGAGGGATGGCTCGCTCTTGCGGAACCCTCTGCCCAACTTGACGCTTATTCTCACTGGTGACAACCATGGATCAATTCTATGCTTTAGCGTATGAAGCTCCTATCGCCAGAAATGTACCTAATAAATCTACTTTACGGATAATTCAACTCCATATTTGTCTTTGCTCTAGTAAAAATCTTACTGTTTGGCTTTATCTGTCTTTATCTGTCCGAGATTGTGCCCAATCGGGTACCTCGGCTGGCCCCGCACACATATGCAGCACTTGGAGCTGTTCAGGATGAGGCGGATAACGGCCGAGTGGAAACCCACGCCAAACATACCTTCGTCAAACCAACTTGGTTTGTCGGCGTAATCTAACGTTTAGCGAAGACTGGAAACTTCCACTGAGTGGCAACCACCGATATTGCTCTATGAGCGCTTTGTTTTTTCAAGTTCCGTAGCGCGAAGCCGTTTTCTCAAATAGTTCCCAACTAGCAAACGGAACGGATCATGGATCCAATAACTCCAGTACTTATTGTTGTTTTCGCCGACCGTTATTTATCGCTATGTACGAAAAATGCCCACAGCCCAATGACGATAAGGGGAACCTTTAACCTTTTTGCAGGGATGCGTCTCCAGTCTTCGGTTCGCACCGCACAATAATCTTATCTATCCATCCGCCATCATGTCGGCAAAAGATAATAATGGAGTCTGTCGGATGCTGTCTACCTACACGAACTGCAATGGGTGTTGATCTTTCTGACTTATCAAGATTTCTACTTCTCCCAAACCTTGGTCGACGTATTCTTTGCCACTGAGTTCTTCCTGTAATTTTAGAGCGAGGGTAGGAAGATAACCGCGTTCGGTATTCGTATGGCCACCTTGCAGTCGTTCAGAACATGATGAACAAGTAATAGTGACATAAATTTTATGTGGATGCTTACATAGAATGACGTGCTTGCCAGCTGCGACTGCAGCCAGAACCTCGTGCTATGGTCACGAATATGAGCTTACTTTTTTTACCGTAGATAAGGAAGTGGTTCCGTACGTGCTGCATCTCCCCAGTGAAATATACATCCGCGTCTTGACCAGCCAACATCGAGCCACCCGACCCAGCACATATGGCGATAGTGCGTATCAACGCCGTGCGTGACTGGCCTTGAGGAGGATAGCCAACTTGGACTATCAGTCATGAACAACCCAACGTGGAATATGGTTTAGCAATCTGAACACGCCGCACAAAGAAGAGAGAAACAAACTTTGGGAGAGTTTCAAATGCGACTTTATCCTTTTTTCCAGAACATCCATCCCTATCGCCTCGTTTAATTCAACAAGTCTGCCTTGACCTCCCTCGCTATTGCTGTGCTGAAAATCTCCATCAAGCGAGCGAATTTCGCCATTACCCTTCCCATTCATCAGACCTTCCGCCAGCCAGTCGTTTATTCCACCCCAGACGAAGTCAAGTGAGGTGTGTGGGGAATAGACAGATACACCCTGCGTGGCACATTGCAGAAGCGAAGCCTGCAGCGGGTTCGAAAGTGTGATCGACTTCAATCCCTGGAAGACGGGCGGGTGATAGGCCACAATGACCGAGGCGCCTTTCGACAGCGATTCTGCGACGACGGCAGAAGTCAAGCTAAAATGATGCCAATTCAACCCATGTATATATCGGAAAACGTTGAAGGACGATCGTACTCAATGGTGAGAAGAACTTTGCGTCCTTGCGGCGGCACAGGCGATTCTGCGGATGACGCATTGAGCACCCTATGTGCGTTGAGAGGCTGTAACGCGACTAACCGAGTAACAGGCCAACCTGGAGGTAATACAGCCGCCATTAAGCATCCAGCAGAAGTTCAGGTGTACGCAAGTCTGACATTATCCCATTTTTCGGCAAGTCGCGGTGGTGCAATGCGCTTCATGGCATTGCACACGGATTTCAGCAGGAGATTTGACATTTTAAGAGGTGGTTTTTAAAAATCTGAAGGAGTCAAAGACGTGTTTTGATTCTGGAATGAGTGGTTGAGGCGTGGTGAGCACCGTGGGCAAAAATAATCAACGATCTGCGTGACCCCAGACACTCGGGTACTTTTGGATCAAGGAAGGAATGCCACTCAAAGGCCATTAGCATGTATTTGAATTTGAGCACTCGACCATTATCAGCAGGAAGAAAAACAAGCTATATACTCGTGGCTAGTGAACGACAATGTGATCGAGTTTTTCTCACCGATTTTGATGATTTTTGATTCGGATAAGCCATGCGCATCCCATAGTGAATACTTACTTACCCCGGCTTTGCCAATTGCTTGAACATTGAGATAAGATTAAAGATGTGATTCTACCACGAAGTTCTTTAGCACCAGGGAATGTGAATTTGTAAGCCTCCTATGAGAACGGGAGACTGAATACCCTTAGGTGGTAGATAGGTTATACACACTGAAGAAAGTCTGTAGGTATATTTTGTCCTCTTTCATAAGTGCGAGATTGATTGACAGAAGATGCCAAAAATCCTTACTAAGCTTATAGCAGACGGTGCAAAATCCTTTCGAGCGAAGGCATATGCCGTCAGTGGGGGAGAAGTCTCTAGAATACCGGCACTGTTTTTGTGGAATATAATTCGACGAGAAGGAGATAGAACTGCGGCGGAACGCACATTCATTCCATGTCAATAGATCTACACGGAAGGTCCACGGAAAATTGACGCTGTATTCGCGTACAGGCAGGTAGGTAGGAAGCAGGCACTGCTCTTTATTTCCCCAATGGACTTATCATGGCTCAATGAACGAAGCTTAATTTGACTGGTCCTGAGAAAGAAAGACGGTGCGTGCTGCACAAATTCGAACTCGTGCTGGTCATGAGTATGCCGTAAAAATAAACGCTGATCGAAAAGAGATAGACAGTCAAGGGCATCAGAAGAGCACCCCTGCAGCATTGGGGAAACCGGAAAAGCGAACGGTTTCTAGAAGCCAAGGAAGAATGCGTCAAGGAAAACCAGATTAGAGGACCGTGGGTGCATGCTGCAGTGGCACTCACAAGGTCAGCGACGGTAACGAGCTCGAGCCGTTCCGACCGTGCCCCCTGGAGTAAAATCTGGGGAAGGATGCAACCGATTGAGATAGTGGCCTAGAGTACATCAAAGAAACTTTAGACCGAGCACACTCTTGCACATACTTATCATGAGAGCATCGCGGCCGACCGAAAATACCGCTATCGACTTTATGTGGGTGCAAACTTGGCGTCAGGAATGAGCCAGAACAGATAGTATACTGTAGCAGAACGCATGGCGACCTGGAGCGAAGATGCGAAAGCAGTAATGCTAGCTGCGGCGTGCTTGTGGAACAGGCCCTCATGTGGTGTATTGCGACACCCGAGACGCCAAAGAAGCTTCGATGAATAGATATCGCTACGCGAGATGTTTTCAACATCCGGATATACAAAATACAATCGCCAACCAAACGAGGCGTAAGAATGGAGCGCTTTATAGCAGAGATGAACTTGCTTGACCCGGCTCAGTAATGTCTTCATATTAAAACTGAGAAGAACTTGGCCAGGCCTCAAGGCCTAAGGTCGTCATTTAAGCGCCAGAAACATGGATCAGGTACAACGTGTTACTGGAACATTTATCCTTGTCAGAGCACTTAGAACGGTGGTCAATAAATACATTACCAAACCTCACTACTGAACCCAAGCGGTCCTGAGAGACTGGCGACAGAAAACCCACCAAGAGCGCAGTCTGTTTCCTAGATACTTTCACAGCGAAGAAGGTCGATCATCCCTTGGAGTAAATCCATTACGGCGCGGCGGGAAAAGCCTTAAAATTCTAATATTCACATCACCACCGTCCGGATTTTGGCCCGCCTTCCGATGGTAATGAAAAATCGTAAGCGATGAGTGGGAGAGTAACGACATGAACAATATGCGGAGACACGGTACTCACATCAATTCTTACCATCGTTCTCGCCGTGGGCTAGTCAACTCCATCAGAGCCTGGCACGATAAAAAAAATACATGTTTAATCTGTCAGTAAGACTATATGGCACATCTTGCAAAACAAGACCTAACTTTAGAAGCGATATGATGGGGCACGCCAGCTCGAACCTCTGCACGGTGAACAAACTGAACCAAGATCCGAGTGCTCATTCGTATGGGTTTGAATTCGAGTTTGATCTGGTAACGATATTATCGATGAGGCGATGAAGAAAGAGAAGGTTGATTTGTTACAAAAACAAACTTGATTGAAAGGTCGGAGCTTGGAGATCCAATTATGCGCTTCCAGGTACGTTCGAACCTCAGTCGTCGACGCTGAGAATAGAGTGTGTGGGGAACGAACATACATATAAGCGCGAAAGGACAAACTTCAAACCGCAAATCCTGGAGCCCCAACAATATTCTTCTGCTTCCAGAATTCAGTTGACAGTGATACGGACGCCCGGCGACGTCTGATGCGTGAAGCATCATCTTCGGACGAATACACTCGATCGTCAACATGATGCCGCCGCTAAAATGCCGACAATTGCTATTTTATCAGCCAATGTCGTCGTCGACGGCCCGAAACCGAATCAGAGTGGATCGATAGGATGCGTACAGTGTTCAGGTAGGTCAGCCAAAAAGATTCTGGTGACCGATGGCCATTAGAAGAGAGAGAAAATGCGGACGTGATCGCGTGGATGGCGGCGGTGCTTGGCGTATACCGTAAGATAATCGAGTCGGCCGTCAGCCAGGCCATTCTCCACTCGTAGAGCTAGATCATGCTCCTTTGCACTTCTGGAGCTATGAGGAGTGGATATGTCACGACTTTCAAACAAAGCCGCGGAAGACCAATGCGAGAATATCGCTTCTCCGCGGAAGTTCGTATTTGTGTCTGTTACAGTCAGTGGTTTTAGGGATCCAACCGCGCACTCTTGGGCCCGGATACGATATTAGTTCCCGAGATGCCCGCGGAATTAACAGCTATATAGACGATTCGTTAAGCGCGGTTAAGGTAATAGAGGCACAAGCACTCACCTTACAAGCATATCGGAGCCTTACATGAAAAAACTGTGCACGAAAAACAGACAAATTGTTCGAGGAGTAATTCAACAGACAAGATATACCCATTGGAAAAGAGAAAATTAGGTTTCAGGCCATTTTGATTCGAATGAAACGATTTGGAAGCACCAGCAAAATGATTTCTATTTGAATAAAAGAATCTACCTATCAACCTCACTGTGAATGAAACCCTTGAAATCAGTTCCGCATATTTGTAGAGAAGATGATAGAAAGCATACCCGAACACCAGATCCTAAAGAAAGGTCATACGTTAGTAACCTTGAATCTAAAACGACGAGAATAGGCATACCATAGTACCGATAATGGCAACTGCGTCTGCCAACATATGCTGTAAAGGAAGGAGTTAGGCGATTAGCTCAAAGAACGGAGTAAAGTAACTTTGACTAACATCTGTGGGCGCAACATTAGATCGTGTTTATTCCACGAGAATACAAAAGAACACATACGTCTCATCATGAAATCAGATCCTGCAAGATGCGCAAAGCCCGGAGCCCGGATACTACATCTGTATGGCCTGTTTGTCCCGTCCCTGTGATAGAAAGTCAGTTAGGAATCAATACTAAATAGATCACCGAGGATAGGATGCTTACGAAACGAGATATACGGCCATTTCTCCTTTAGGAGCCTCAATAGCGCTGTAGGTCTCTCCAGGAGGAACGGAATAACCTTCACTGAAGATCTAAATGAATCGGGTTGTAATTAGCTCGTAGCCCGTATGAAATTCAAGGGATTTACTTTGAAGTGGTGGATAAGAGACTCCATGCTCTCTTTCATCATGGCACGAGGTGGTGGGACGAGCTTGTGGTCGTCAACTTTGACAGCCCCAGTGGGCATCTTGTTCAGGCACTGGCTGATGATGTTCAAGCTCTCTCGCATCTCCTGTACACGGCACAGATAGCGGTCGTAGCAGTCACCGTTCTTGCCAATGGGGATATCGAACTCGACCTAACGTATCTTGATTTAATGCGATATATATGGAAGGTGAGTCGATAGTACTCACCTCTGCATATTTGTCGTAAGGAGCAACCTTTCGCAGATCCCATGGGACACCACTGCCGCGCAGCATGACACCACTGAAACTGTAGTCGAGGGCTTGCTTCGCGGTAACAGGGCCGATTCCGATTGTCCGCTCTTTCCAGATACGGTTTCCAGTAACGACCTCTTCAATCTCGTCTATTCTACTGGAGAACTGTGTAGCCCATTTGAAGATATCGTCGAGCAAGCCGTGAGGAAGGTCAAAGGCAACACCTCCGGGTCGGACATACGCTGCGTGCAGGCGGGCGCCGGAGACACGCTCGTAGAATTCCATGAGCTTTTCACGTTCTTCGAAGCCCCAGAGGAAAGGTGTGAGACCACCAACATCCATGACGTGCGTCAGCACGGCCATAAGATCTAAACCAAAGAATTGAATAGAACGTCGAGATTATTGAGAGAGGTACACAGACGGTTCAGAATACGGGTTATCTCTCCAAACATTGTACGAATCCATTGAGCGCGGTCAGGAACTTGGATGTTGAGGAGTTTTTCGACGGCAAGGGAGTAGCATAGCTCGTTGGTCACTGTATATGTGTGAGAATTTGAACCTCTCTGGTTCAAGACAGTAACGTACTCATCGAGACATAGTCCAAACGATCAAAGTATGGAAGCGCTTGAATATATGTCTTGTATTCAATCAGCTTCTCAGTACCGCGGTGGAGCAAGCCAATGTGCTAAAAACAACACGTAAGTTGATAACGAAGGTATATAGCTGTTGAACTTACTGGATCGGCGCGCAAAATTTCCTCTCCGTTCAACTCCAAAATCATACGTAACACACCATGCGCAGCAGGATGCTGGGGTCTGAACCAATGTTACTACAATCCAAGCCTAAGGTACAGAAGTTCTTCTCACCCAAAGTTGACTGCAGAGCAGGTCAAAATCGCGCCAACCAACTGAAATAGAATTACACACCTGTGAAATGCCTTATCTTGGTGTCCTCCTTCGGCCCAGTAAGAATTTCGCGAGCACTCATGCCTTGAAGATCCTCCACAGTGTGGTAGTCGAACCCGGTTTTTGAACCTTCAGCTGGGGTTGGGTTGTCGTGTTGTTGCGTGACCTTGGAAGTAGAAAGCTGACGCGAGACAAGCCGCGAGGCGGACGCCGTCCTCGACGTGCGCCCCAGCGAGCGCAGAAGTGCGGAGGCCATGGTCGCTGTGTCGGATAGAGTGAAGACCTTCGCGCTGGACACCGGAGTTTGGCGGGAAGCAGCGTGACTGGGAACATGTGACTGACTCAGTGCAACGTTGTGACCGCAGCGTAAACGAGTGTAGATGTGACACTAATGTTAATAGCCGTCCACCACTATGTTCTTAAGAACTAGCTGGGTTTCTGCCTCCTGCTCCTGGTTTCTCTCCGAGATGGCGCGCTTGCACAAGAAAAGCCCTGTGTAATCCATGATAACGGGAAATATTACGATTTAAACCCTCTAAAGGCGAGGTATTACACGCTTCGTGGCGAAGTCCCCTAACTACCGCTATGACGAGCTGGCTTAACCCAATTATCTGTCTAGTAAAGACTAGAGGTCAAAACCTCTACAAACCAATCTATATGGCTGAATGTTTGCCAAAACGTCAAAACCGACTTATTCGGGATAAAGGACGACTCTATCGATGCTGGTGATGTTGGAGGCTTTATTCGACGTGCACACGGGGATTTTATTATGGGTGAGTAACCTCTCAATATCTGAATGCTAAATATCTCACTGTAAATACTTTCTGTAGCAATTTAATACTTCACTCAGCATATTTGACTCGCGCCGCGATTCGTTATGTCTGCTGGCTCACGTTGTAAACCAAAACCTGGGGATCAAACCACCGACATAAGGGCATCCTCTATGGTGGAGTTTGTCTGCGACGCGTCAGTTTTTGGCGTTGGAAGCCCTCGTCTTCTTGCCCAACTTCCGCCCGGTGAGGACGAAATAGGATGTGCATACGTCATTGAATGGCGAACTCATGTATGAATTCGAATTATATTTCTTATTATCCGGTCTCAAGGCTCATATTTTCTTGCAGTTAGCTTGTCCAACCTCTGAAGGTGGAGGTGTATGGGGTTTCTTCGTCATACTGGGCCTTATGTGAGTAATCCCTCTTTCAATGCCCATTCACGAGTTAATGCGCAGCACAACCCAGCTTCCTCGTGCTGCTCATGACCTACACTGTCCTCGGGACACTCTACAATCGTTTTGTACTTCAACTCAGAGGATTTGACCAAATCCCGCAATTCTCCATAGAAAGCATGCAATACCACGGACGCGAGGCATGGGACTGGATCAAAGACATGACCGCTGCTCTAGGCCTAGGAGGATCAGCTGGACGAGGTGGCGGTCAAGGATACAATGGGATCCCATCCGGCGGTCTGCACATGCCAAATCCAGTCAGTCACCATTCTCAAGCCGCCGGTTTTGGACGCGACGATGATCTCGAAGAGAACGCTCCTCTAAATAATTCTGGACTGGGAGGGACCGACTTTAATCGTCCTCAACCTAGCAGGAACAGATCTGCGGCATTCCAACGCATGGAGATTAACCCTGTTTCTCACCAGTCCCAAGTGGCGGCCGGAGCACAATCTCTATCGTTTTCCCCTTCCTCTGCATCTTCCCCCCCTTCAGCACCAGCGCAATCGCCTCCACAGCAAAATCGTAATTCACCACAAAAGCGTCGAATTGAACTTGCCGCCCGGGATCCTACACCGGAAGAGCGTGACTTCATGCTAGGCGACGACGACGAAGACGCACAAGAGCTTGGTGAGGTGAAAGCACCGCCATCATTGGCTGAACAGTCACCAAACACAAGCACCTCTTCTCAAGGGTCCGCCGCTGGAGCTGCTAGTGCATCAGATGCCACCAGCGCAGAACCCAATCCAGCTGCAGCGGCTAGAGGGCGGGACTTGGGCGGTGGTAATGTTACTCTTTTATGATAGCAAGTAACGCTTGTGATTTTTCCTATTTACGCTCAGTGGTTTTAAATTATTAACTATGATACATCATTCAGTTACTTCTCAATTGTTTGATAAGAGCTCGTACGAACGCGCCCTCGCCAACTATGCATCAAGCATGCACGATCTAAACCGTATTGATGATATCTCCAAGTTTTTCATTGCGGCTTCTTCACAGCAGGGCGCTATCTATTGAACACCGGCTACTAAAAGCTATCAGTGCCTTCCAGCGCGTCCTCGGTATTATCAGGCTACCGACATGTACGTACGTACTCATTGTGGGTGCCATTGTTCCGAAACCGATGGGTGATTGTGGCAAGTGCTGGTGAGTGGCTGTACTTACCTCAACTGTGCAGCTCAAACTACTCAATGGATTAATGCCATAATCACAATGGCATTCACACCATTTGCAAGGGTCTTTCTAGGGTTTTCATCACATGAGATGTAAGTATCTGCTGCGTACCCTGCTTATGGCAGAGTATACACTTGAGCATGATTAATCCACCGACGAAGTCAAGACGAAGTCAAGACGAAGTCAAGACGAAGTCAAGACGAAGTCAAGACGAAGTCAAGACGAAGTCAAGACGAAGTCAAGACGAAGTCAAGACGAAGTCAAGACGAAGTCAAGACGAAGTACCCTTATCGACACATCTGGCGCTTTGTAGGTAACATTTCACGATCCTCACTTTGACATCCTGCTGACCTATGTGCTTAGAGGACTGACTGTATAGCGAGCAGTCAAAGAAAGGCGAACCCGTGATGAAATGGGTCTATTCTTCGGGGGGCATCTCAAAGGAGTGTATGGCAGGTGTATGGCATCGAAGCTGGCCGCGGCGGTTCCTTTACCCCAGACCCAATATGAAATAACATTTGTCCTTGACGCAACCTGACATCGCAGATTCCAGCAACTGAACCAATTCGTCTGTACGCACACGTCTGTATTTTTCCACCAACCAAGCCGCTCAATAAACCAAATTAAAGGAATTACAACGACCATGAGCGTCGTCATTGATGACAGTTTTTGACTATTATCTTATCATGAACCTATCTCATGACGGGTTACCCGGGGAAGAAAAGTGTCGCCCTACCGCACTAGATGCACGTCCACTGCGACAGACTGCGACTTTATGATGGCCTAGATTACCTGTCATGTACGCACGCCCTGCACAGTAGCCACAAGATAGGAACAACGACAGCAGCAAGACCTGCAGGACCTATCAGATATCCTAGCACAAATTTCAATATGCCACAAGAGATTGATGCAAGTCTTCGACAGTGGTGCTGATTGGTCATGCTTCTTCACAGATGACTCGCAAATTATCATACGCGAGCTCGCGAACCACCCACATGGTACGTCTCGTCTACTAGTATGGCTTGCACCAGCTCATATCTGGGATGTTGACCATGCGTTCCAAGGAGCCTAGGGACTGCAGCGGTCTTCCGAGACCGCCGCTTGTTGATAAATGAGGACGAAAAGTACACGAGGACAGTCAGCACCTGTTTGGGGCGTGCCTTGGTCCAATCGTTAACCAGTTATCTTGATAGATGAGGCCGTAGTGCGGATATTTTTCCGGTCTCTGATTCACGGGGCGCGCAGTCTGATCTATCGAAGGCAGCATGAAAGAAAGAAACATCACAAAATGGCAAGATGTTCTCACCAAGCAGTGGCATAACGATTGGCACAGTACCGCAGCACCGTACATTCGGCTTGATAAACTTCTCAATGGCTCGATAGTTCATGCGGCCGCACTGGAACGAGCTGAAGTAGCCTTGCCTCGAGCTCAAGTTAGCGGGGCCAATATAGGCCAATATCTTTTCCAATACATAACTTTAGAACATGCGGCATAAATATAATTGATAGGATCTTGCACAGCTTCTTTTTCCGACCTCGGTTACATATAAAACCTTATATTTATCTCCACAGGCCATGAATCGATAACTCCTCTAGGATTGCTTATGGGCATATGTTGATGTTGAAGGTAAAATCATTGGTCATGTTCCGATATCCAAGCTTCACAGAATTGAATCTAATCCAAATCTAATCTTCGTACATTTACTTATAGGCTATATACATTTTGCATTGAAAGTGCTTATGTCTAAGCTATCTTAAGCTCCAGGACTCTGTCCTATGCTAAAGCGCCCAGCCTCGCCCAGTCTTCAGTCTTCACATATTCAAATGTTACCGCTAAATCAGTGGACTCTAAATTCGACTGGCTGATAGGTCCTGATCTGCTGCTCCTTTTATCCTATTAGGGCACGTCTAACCTATCTATGCGTTCTGGATATGTACCACTGCTGTAAGCCGAGCCGGTCAACTATCTGTAGAATGCTCAAAGCACAAAACTCATGTCCCTGACCAATACAAATCCGTAATCGGGGAGACAACGTCACCGTATTCATATCCATGGATTTGGGACCCATTTATCCTTGATTGATTATGCCACGGAATACATACCTTTCATAGGAAGCGTTTGATCGGTGAGCGCTAATTGAGCGCTCGAAAAATAATACTGACTAAGTATGTTACTAGGTTGGCTGCATGCTTGCACATGAAGCGACCGATAACCCAGACCTCCAAGCCAGACTGTAATCAAGTTACCAATATATGACAAAGACCACTGGCAACTACTCATGTACCGACTCGGATGCACGTCCTCCGTGCATCCCCATCTATTATTATCAAGTACCTTCCGTCCAGCCTGCGTCGCCGAACCGGACCGATGCATCCTCCAGTCGAGAGATGCACCTTTTGAATCTCCTTCGTACTACCGAGGCTAATTGACAACGGAGGCATCTTGTTGGGCCTAGAAAAGCCTACTACGAGTATACTACTGTATTGTAGACTCCATATAATTCTTATCATAGTGTAAACCTTTGGTGAAGCCAGCTATAAGATCATCTCACTTGAGCTGCAGTGACATACACGACGAAAGTATGATAACGGGTCTCAACCTTGGTTACAATTCTTTGAACGCCGAATGATATCTCCTATAGCCAGAGTATAGAGATCGTGCATTGGTATCTATCTGCCTTTGGCTGGGGGCGCAGCTGAACCTAGCTGAACTCAGGAATTGGGGCCGCTGGCTTCGAAACTGCCAAAACATATCAACCATTGACCCACGGGAGATTGCTCAGCAATGGCATAAGGATATGAATCAAGAGCATAGATTTATAGCACATACAGTTACCGCTGTAATGTTAGAAGCTATATCAAATTTCAAAGTCTCCGTAACATACAGCAGCAAAGCGCAAAATAAGTGGTCATTCTAAATAATTCAAATAAAGAGCTTTGATGTAATTTTGTAAAGAGTGTAAGTACATACAGTGGATGCGGGTGTTATGCACAGCAGAGCGAAGGAAAGAAAAAAAGGGAAGATGGAGCGCAACCATGCAGCATGCAGAGACAGAAAAAAGGAAAGAAAAAACAATCACAGCAAGGAAAATTCGGATGGACCATGTCAATCGACACTATCAACATAACCGAACCAAAGGACACGAGGAGAGCGAAGAGAAACGAAGAAACCCAGAGAGAAGATCCGACTTCTCTTATTGTACAACATGCACGGAAAGAATAAAATAAGGATTGAAGGAAAAACCAGAGCGAGAGAGAGCCTGAGACCGATACATACAAAGCAGGTCGTCATCGTCATCATCACAAATCATGAACAAAGAAAGAAAAAAATTGAGTCCAGCCAACATCTATGCAATAGCGTGTACGATAGGAATGGAAAGGGAAAGAGACATGGGACGGGAAATGCGGATATGTGGAATGATGCGAGGACGTTATAGTCGTGGTCGTAATAGAACCATGGAAAAGAGAAAGGCGTAAAAGGAGTAGGAAAATTCGTATGCAAAGGGCATGATCATCGTCCAGAGAATTCACGGAGAAAAAATGCACACAAACAGGAACAACCCATGAACATAATCCAAACGGAAAAACACAACGAGGCAGGAATTCAAACCAATCACCGACAAGAGCAGCGAGAGCTAAGACCCCAAGCGCTCATCGCCCCCCTAGAACCCACCAACGACCTGCTGCAACAGCAAATACGAAATCCCATCACACAAATTATTCACCTTCTCCACCGTCGCCGCGAACGTGATCTTCGCCGCCAGCGCCATCAGCGGCCGGCGGTGCGCCTCGAGGTGCTGCACCAGGTCGCACAAACTATTCCGGCCCTCCGCGGCAGCGGCGGACGCCGACCCAGCGACGCCCAGGTCCTCATACCGCACGCTGACGTCGCCCCACACGGCGCGCCGCAGCCCGCCGCCCGACTCGATGCGCCGCATCGGCGCGCGGAGGACCGCGGCCAGCGTCAGCGTGTCCGCCCAGGGCGCAGCGGACGCGGGCGCCGCCGACGCCGCGGGCGTCAGGACGCCGGCCGTAACGTGAGCGGCGGCGTCGGGCGGCGCATGCGAAGAAGCGGACGAGACGTCGAGCATGCGCCGCAGGAGGTCCAGGATCGCGAGGTACGTCTCCGCGTGCGCGACCCAGTCCCGCACGTTCGTGTTGCCGAGGAACACGTGCACGACCTCGAGCAGCATGCTGCTCATGAACAGGCGCGGGACGCTCGCGTGCACCGCGGCCCTGCCCTCGTTGTCGTTGTTGTTGTTGTTGTTGTTGTCGTCGTCCTGGTCCGGCACGCGCAGCCACGCGCAGACGAGCCGGAGCGTGCGCACGAAGGCGTCCTCGAAGCGGCGCGTGCTGCCGCCGCGCTCCGCCTGCCCCTGCGCCTTCTCCGCCTTGCTCGCGCTCATCACGTCCGTCTTGCTGATCAACATCCTGACGTACGCGTCTCGGTGCTCCTTGGTGTCCCGGCCCTTGCCCTTGTCCGAAGATGAAGATGCGCTTTTGCCAAAGTCAGCCTCGATGGCGTAGACCTCGTCGAACCAGCTCAACGCCTCGAAGATGGCAATGGCGCGCACGGCGGCGCAACACGTGCGGACTGTGCACGTAGAGCCGCCATCACACTGTGCGCTTGATGCGCTTGATGCGGCGCTGGTCGGCGGCGTTCGTGAAGACGAGGAAGCTAGGACGAGTGCGCGGTTGCATCGCGCTGGCGCAAAACACCCGCGACAATGCATTGTTTGGCATTTAGTGCATGTGAGATGGAGGAGAGGGAGGATATCAAGCGTCTCCGTCGAAGGCTGATGTATCACACGCGTCAGCGGCGCGGACTACTAAAGGCGGTTTGTGGAAATATACTTACCTGGCCACGAGGAGGGAGCACTGGGGTACCACATTTCGTGCAGCTGCGCGTGGCAGTGAAGGTGTCGCGCGGCTCCGGAGCCGCAGTGGTTTTTCGCTGGGGTTGGCTGGGAGTCACGGTGGACCGACGACGCGAGCGTGGCTCTACGGGCGTCGGGGGGACCGATACGTGATTCTCCTTGGGGTTTGCGGTCTGTGCCGGACGGACGTCCCTCGTGGTCGCCGTTGGTTTTGGGGGAACAGCGATCGCAGAGGCAACTAATTGCTGCTGCTGCTGCTGCTGCTGTTGGTAGAATTGTTGGGTAGCACTAGGCATATTAGGCGAGGTCGATAGCTGGCGTTCTGTGCGCCGCCTCTTGGAACTGGTAACATCAGATATCTGGGTGCGAGAAGAAGAAGATGCAGAGGCTGAGGCAGATGCAGATGAAGACGCAGACGTGGATGCAGAAGAATAATATGGAGACATAGAAATAGATAACTTCGTTACTGGCGATTCCAGCTCCCTCTTCGAGAGGGATCGCTGTTCGATGCGATGCGGTTGCGATGCGTGTGATTGTGAAGCAGATGAAGAGGTTGAAGCGGAATTAGTGGCGCGTGAAGAAGTAGATGCAGTATTGTCGAGAGCGTAAAAAGTTTGGGTTGATAATGATAAACGAGACTGGGCAGACTGTTGGGCAGCTGTTGATGCAGATGAAGATGGTTTTCTTTCGTGAAGGGATGATGATGCGGAAGTGGATTTTTGTCTCGCGAAGTCGGAGGCAGAGGACGACGGCCCGAGCTTATTGTCGGACACGCTTGCACTTGCGCTTGCGCTTGCACTTGCACTAGTGCTCGCGCTAGTGGATGATGCGGCAGCAGTTCGTCGCTGATGCTCCACCGCAGCCGTTTCCTCAGAGAGCCGAAGCGCTTTGGCGACATTGAACGCCTCTAGTGCCTCCCTCTGCGCCATGACGAAAGCGGTCTGATCGATCGACTTCCATAGGGCGGTGGTAAAATTGGCAGCATCCTCGTCGACGACAAAGTCACGGAGGCTGAATGAATTGGGATTGGCGTCGATCTGGGACGCTGGCGCGGCTGCGGCCGCTTGGCTCGCGCGCGAGATGGTGTTGACGGATGGCGGCATGTGGGGCGATGACCAAAGTGATTTTGAGTGGGGTGGGTGGGGGCGGTCGATCTGGGATTCGATTGGGTTTTGTATGGGCTTCAATGACGGTGCAGGAGGGCAGAGGGGACTGGCGACAGGTACAGCATGTTAATAGAAATGGGCTGTAGGTGGTGTGCTGTGCATCGCTATCGATGGAAATGGGCAGAAGAGGTGTATCAGCACATAGTGAGTTATAATAGGATTGCAGTGGAGGGAGATGGTGGAGATGAGTTAAGAAGGAAACGAAGGGTCTGTCAATTTTGCTCGGTTCCCACCCTCCAAAATAGTCCTACACGTGTAGGCCGCGTTCCTTCGCCACAGATCCATTCCGACTATTTCCCACTAACTGCCTTGCGGCTATGTGGAGCCCACGAAACCGAGTACGACGGACACTCAAATGGTTAGTCGAACACTAGGAAACTACACTAGAAAAAATCCTAACACTACAATCACATCTGATATTCGCTGCTGGATGAAGTAGAACCATGAAACTCATCAACTATCAGAGCCGCCACCAGAGTTCCGTTCCCCGGCGGCATCCAGCGCATCGTGCTGCGTCTTCAAACTGTTGGTTGATCTTGACACCGTTACACCGCAGCTCCCCGTAACACGAGGCCTATCAACGCAAGGATCTTCCTCCAACTAGATACGTCCCTCCCGCGACAAGATTTTACTTATCTCCTACGATGGATATGAACGTGGTATGCCCGAGATTTTGTCAAGACCAAAATATCCTGCAAGTCTAGTTAACAGTTGTGACTCAGGTGGTGAGAAACGGGCCGAGGACCTACCACTGGAGTGGGTCCCATTTACTCGTAAGAGCTGAAGCTTTATCGAATGAGAAATGGAAAGGAAGTTTCAAATGAGAAATTTCGGACCTGTCTGGGGATGCTAACTCCCAAGTAGCACCTATTCTGCCCCGCCTTTCTTCCAGTTTCTCATCAGCCTACCGTCACCCAACTTCTTCGTTGGTCATCCATATTGATTCCCCATCGACCTTGACGTTCTGCCCAGCGGTCGTTCATGCACACCATTACCCTTCGTAATTCCGCAAACGGACCGATAATCCCTATCATAGCGCAGGTATACATTGCGCAATGGCATTGGCATCCAGAAAGATAGAGGATAGACTGTGTATTAGGCCGAATCGATTAGATAGCAACGAGTATGCCATCTCCAAGTCCGATGCCACCTATAACATTAACACCTGATTCAGAAGATCTGAAGCTTGGTCAGACTTTCAATTGGACTAATTTTGTTCTAATACATCGCCTCGTCGGAATCCGTTGTCGTAAATAGCGTAGTCGGCTTATACAGTATACAATCCCATGATGCATTCAATGGTTCTCGATCTTCCAATGCGACTGTTAACGGGGTGCCATACTTAGCTTACCATCTAGAACATAAGGCAGCGATTAAGGGTTCTGGGCTGCGGTTTATATGTCATTCAAGTCTAGGACACCCGAGGCCAACAGATATTAATTAACTACACCGCTGTGCATTCACAAGGAACCACGTAAATAGCATAGCTTCATAGGCGCCTATTTTCAACTAACTACATCCAGGTAATATATGTGATATGACAGAACCCTAATACGCTGCCGCCTATTTCGAGCTGCTAGTACCCAGCCATGAGTATTAGAATTAGAGCTCACTCAGTTAAGCATAAGCTATGCAAGGAATCTAGGATTATACACGCTGCCACACCATGTCTGGGAATTCCCCCAAACGGGTGCAACACAAGCCAGTCTGACACCGGCGCCTATTTCAAGCCATCATTTTCACCCAACAACTACCAGCCATACGCACCCCTCCATGTAGCTACTATATTTGATTTTCGCCCTTCGCACACATGAACACACAGCGGCACGTAAAGCCCAACCGAGCCAAAACCGAGCCTTCTCAAACGAACTACCCGCCGCCCGAGTTCCTTCAACGGTTTTGAAATGATGCCCGACATTGGGCGCCTATTCACTGATACACGTGCCGCCACCACACCAAGATTTTAAGCATCTGCCAGTGCTACGCTCCTGCCTCCCGCACGCCACGTGTATCGTTCATTATGCGCGCAACCTATGAACACGAGGTGAACGAGCAGATGTAACACTGAATCTCTACGAGCTGCGAAATTTAGACTTATGAAGAGATGGTACAATCTTTTTCCTACACGTGGAGCGATATACTTACTACGCGCACAGCTTCAAAGCCACAACATGTTCCAAGTCCCGACGCAGCATGCTTATTTTCGGCTTGACATTACATAGCATTCACGTCAAAAAACATAATCGCCGATGGTGGCACAGTCGAATACCCTGACACGGAGCCTGGTCAGTCTGGATGCACGTTGCACATATGCTTCTCCCGCGACGCGTTTGAGTTGGCAATAGCAGTTATGTTATCGTGATTGTGATTCATGGACGCGGTGAACATGAAGTGGTGTCACTCATTATTGAAGTAAACGTAAACCTCAAAATTTATCACACGAGGCTCTTGATATGTTCAACTGATTTCATGTCTGGTGAAGCATGTCGCAATTCTGATCTATTAATTGGATCTCCTAATATACAGTGAGATCTTTCGTAACACAGACATAATTGGTATACTATCAGTCAGAGAGATGAGGGAAATGCACGGCAGATAACAGAGAGAGATTATGAAAGGAAACAACGTCATACTATTAATTTACAACAAATTCACCGTCACTTCTGGATATCTGCATTTTACACGCCCCACGAAATCATCCTTCAGTCTTGAGTCATCAGCTCACTTGTGAGGAACACCCGGGGCTTCAACACTACAAGAACAAAAAATCCAGATCAGAACACCACCAAAAAAGGTTACACCACTCACACATTCTCACTGCTCCTCAAAATCGCCACCAACAAATCCCTATACGCCCCACTCGTCTCCCCCCGCACCCTCCCCTCCAGCGCCTTCCCATACCGCCTCTTATACGCGTCCTTCACCGCCTCCATCCTCCCCCCATTCCAGTGCGCGCGCACGAGCCGGTACACGAGCTGCTGGTCCTTCGTTCCTAGCCCGGCCATGCTCTTCTCCAACAGCTTGGCGTCGCGCCAGATGCCCTGCTGGTCGCGCTTCGGCTTGGCGCCGTGCACGATGTGGAGGAGGCCGTGCTCGATGGTGCCGCTGCTGTTGGTTTTGGGGGGGAGGGGTTAGTGCGGGGGGTGTGGAGGAGGAGGGGGTGGGGCGTACAATGTTTTCTTGATCACTTTGCTTAGGCTCTTGTATCGAAGGCTGAAAGCGGTGATGCTAGGATTGAAGCATCAATTATTGAGCCCGTGTCCGCAATCCAAAAGAGAGAAAGTTAGGCTTACACGGCAGCGATGTGTTGGTCCGAGCGATTAATCAGAATCTCAAAGAACGGAGGCTGATTCCTGAATGAGAACGCTATTATAAGCGAGAGATACAGACGGAATACAGACCTCTTCCTTCTTCTTCGAAGCCCTATGGAGCTCTTCCACATCCGCCGCAACGCGCGTGTGGTCGATCTGCATGTAAGGCGAATCCATCGGCTTCTGCGTATTCAGCGCCATAATGAACACTAAAAATCCAATCCGTCAGCCCAACGTCCCCAAATACAACCCCAAAACACAAAGAATGAAAAAAGAAAGAAACACTCACTGCGCTCGGTCTTGCCAGACAGATCCGACTTGACATCGTCCACCAGATCCTTGCCATAGCGCAGCTTGTACGCGTTCTTCAGCCACCTGATCTCGTGCCCGGGACGGCCCAGCACGAGCTCGACGAGGAGCATCTCGTTCGTCCCGAACCCGATGAGCGCCTTCCGCGCGAGGTCGACGTCGGCGCCAAGCGGGCCCAGTGTGAGTAAACGGGCGGCAAAACTACATAAGATATCAGGTGTTGCCCATAACAAAACAAGGAGAGCAGAAGAGGGAGCGCAGAAAGGAAGTGAAGTATGTACCTGAAGTTGCCCGTGGTCGTCCGCTCGATGCGGTCGGTCAGGTTCACGCCCAATTTCCCGGTGAACCAGTCGTTCAGGGCGTCCATCTGGAACACGTTGAGCCCCGCGAGGACTTTCAGCACTGTCGTCGAGTATTTCGTTTCGAGCGTGAGCAGGTTCGCCGTGCGCGAGGTGAACGCATTGAACGCGGACGTCATCGACGACGGCCGCGAGTTCGTTTTCGTCGCCGTCACAGTCAGATCAGGGACCGGCATCGAGGTGGATTCGTGTCCATCGTCAACGTCGGCGTCGTCGTTTCGGTCGTGAGAGGGCGCAGAAGATCGCGCGGAGCGTGCGGAACGGGTAGAAGAAACAGAAGGGCTTCTTTTAGCAGGCGAGGCGATGGATGAAGGGGAAAGAGACGAAGACTGACGCTTGCTTTCATCCGCCGCCTCCCCAGGCGTCGCCCGCAGGATCTCGTTGTAGTCGTGCGACGGGTCGTACCCGGGGACCTTCTGTATCCCGTGCGGCGCGGGCGGCGCCGCGGGGTCCGGGATCGCGGCTCCGAGATAGACGAGCGGGTCCTGGTGGTGCACGGGCACCGGCGCTTGATGCGGAGGATAGGCTCCGTAGGGCGCAGCGCTGGGCGGGAACCCTGGCATGGCGTACGGGCTCCCGTAGGGCGGGGCCGGCGGCGCGCCGTACGCGGACCCTGGAGGGGGCTGAAGAGGTCCTCCCGCCGGCGGAGCGCCCGCAGGGGCGGCGTACTGCGACTGAGCAGCCCCTGCAGCGGGTGTGGATCCAGGAGCGCCTGGGGCGGCCGATGCCGCGGCGGTTCCTGGCGCGCCTGGGGCATTGGCTGGAGGGGGTGGGTATTGGCCTGGGGGAGGCGGGTACTGTCCTGGGGGAGGGTAATAGCCCGGATACGCGTATGGGTTATGTCCTGGAGCGGGATAGTACTGGCCAGGCGCAGGGGGCGGGGGGTAGTATCCTGGAGCACCTGGAGGGGGCGCGTATGCTCCATAAGGGTAGGGATATTGCCCAGGGGGTGGGTATGCACCTGGAGCGCCCGGTGAGCCCTGTGGATAGATCGCGGGATCAGACACTTGCAATCGATAGAATATCTAATTAACACTTACATACGGTGGTTGCCCAGTGGGAATTCCAGACTGCAAGGCAATGAAGATAAAGTAACGGTAACGGATCAATGTGCGATAAGCGTGATGTGCAGTTATGAGAACATACCTGGGGCGCTCCGGCAGGAGGAGCCTGTTCAAATAGTCAGACAACCAATATCAGCAAAAATCGCGTGCAGAGACTCACATAAGCTCTATCCTGGGGGGTCTGCGACTGAGCGCTCGAGTCCGTCGGTTTGGAAGACATGGGAGTAAATAGACAAGGAGGGCAGGAATTGTGGTGGCGAGATCAAATGTCAAGCCCTTTTATAGGTTCATGAATCGATTGCTCTCCAAGTCAATTGTTCACAATACTCCAAAGCGACGACCAATTGAGCGCCTAGGCAGTGCTTTGGCGTGCTTTTGACCCTTCTGCCAGGAACAGAGAACATGGATACTGACTCGCTACAACTGATGGGCGGTGCTATCTTTCCAAGTCCGGCATAGAGTCCATTTCCGAGGCAATCCCATGAGCATGGCCTTTACAGTGTGCACAGCTTATGTAAAGCCTGAAATGCAAGATAAATGTTGGATAAATGATTGATTCATAGGAAGCTTGGTGTCGCCTAGACAGTTGGGAGTAGATAAAGGCTGTAAGAGGAGCTTTCACGCAGCTGAATATCCTTTCGTTCAGGTCGCGACTGGTCGCGACGCGTCGCGCGTTGAAGTTGCGTTGAAAGAAATTTGTCGTTGATTTGTCTTGATTTGTCGAGAATCGCGTGTGTGTGAAATAGTTGCTAAATCTGGAAATGCTGTGCTATTGATGGCACACAGCCACCGCAACCACCTCTTGATTCTTGACGGAGGCCATCCTATTTTCGAAATTCGATTGCAGTGTGGATTCATTCGGAAGCGAAGACAAGGAAGACAAGCAGAGATGATACTATATTTCTTTCGAAGGTATTCTTGTTCTACGTATCGCATTAAACCTTTTGATTGAAATTTGAACTCAAGGTCCTGGTCGACTTTTAACATCGCCAATTACAAGCCAACTTGAATTAGCCCACAAACCGCTTCGAAAGATCTCAAGCAGTGTATATCACAAAGCTTCTAGAAATCTGGTCGAATACTCAGTCGATCGCAACTGTTCTCGAATGACGAACTGATGTGCGTTCGGCGCATGCAGCATTATTTTCATACGATCTGAATAACTGCCTCTGCAGCACAACACCACTGACTGGGACCCGTACCGTTCGCATCCATATTCGCACCCTGGCGATGACCCCCATCCACTAGCGCAGCAGACGCCCTTGCAGTTTGCTATCATCCCAAACGATGGGGACAACCGTGTCTACGACGCCCATCTGGAAATTGCACGCAACCTGGACCATGGGGCTCTCTTTCAATACCTCCGATGAATTCGAGAAGCATAGGCAATTGCGAGTGCTGGTATGGGATTGGACTACTTCAGAACTCATCCTAGTGAGTCGAACTCGATCATCGCACGCGCTTCACCTATGTATTCAATGAAACCATCCAGGATTTCTCTGATTCTAACTCACTTCCAATTGAAAAGACTGGCTTCGGTCTCCTCGATTCCACCTACTGCTTCTTCACTTCCGCTCTCTACCCCGGATCCATCCAGCTATATGAGCGCGCAAGATCTTCCATGTCTAATTCTCCAGCCATCCACCACCTTGCGACATTGACACTTCAACTTCCGGACACAATCCCTCTTATTTCAATTTCGCGGATCTACGCCCACGCCGGACCCATCGAGGCGCACCCACTTCCCGTACACCGTGTACGGTAAACGACGACGATCGCTTGCACGTGTTTACAAAATACTGTATGCAACAGAAGCAAGGGCCTAAGGCACGCAAGTCGGGGATACGCCTCTTGAAATTCCATGGGAATGGGAGGAATGGGGTCCATCTAATCTAAGGATTATCTTCCCTTTTTGCACCAGTCTGGATGCAGCTTCTCTCAATATTGTTTCATATGTTCATGCCTATTTAACTACTTTGCACAGATATGTCCATGGTCAACGTGTGGTTTGTCGTATTAGAGACCCCCATATCGATGACTCTTCATATGTATTGTGTTCAACCAATCCTCGACTTCTCTCCAGCAACCGTGTTATCTGCAAGGGGTATTTTGCCAATGCCTCCATCCCAGTCGTTTTCCGAGAGACAGTCCGGGGTCTTGCTGCCACCAAGTATGATTTCTCGTTCGCAAGTCCGTCTTTACAAGGATGACGTGGAGACGCGCCTCCCTTGCGTCTCCTTCACAGCGTCCGTGACTTCGTCGGGCATTAATCAATGAACATCGCCAATCAACAACTCGCTTCCGACACAAACTCTCACTGAGCAGTGACTAAGACTAGTGAGCAGTGTACATACTACACACAGCTTCTGAAAATCTGGGATATCCATACCCGACTTCGTTCCCAAATGAAAAACGCCAATCTCCTCACCATCCCACAAGAACTCTTAATTTTGACCCTTTCCAAACTCGATGCTGTCGCTCTTACCCGCTGTACAATGGTGTAGCAATACATGATTCCTTTCATCCTCGATATGGTCACTGAATCTGCAAGATCAGACTTGCAGGCACATTCACGAAGCACTCAAGAATTCCTCCCTCTTGAAGTACACGATCCAGTTACACTTCAATGGCGTCACAGACTCCGGAATATCCGTTACTCAGAGGCTGAGTTATCCCGAACTCCTCGAATGTCTTCAGCGCCGTCGTCACGAATGGATGTCGCCCAAATGGAGCGTAAATATTCTATTTGACATGGAAGACTATCGTCAGCCATCTGATCTTGTGAGCGGCACATTGGTTAGAAGGAGTGCGAACCATCTCGAAATCACGACGCTGCCTACTGCCAGCAACGTCACCGGAGAAACAATAACCAAAAGGGCTCTCAAGAACGAGTTTCCGGTTCTAAAATTTACAATGGACCCGACGCAAGATTTGATAGTGCTGATAGAAAACAATATGATGTGCGTTTAGCCTATGCTTCATCATCCTCATACGATCTGATTAAGTGCCTCAGGAGCTATATACCACAAACCGATGCCCGTATATTTCGCATCCATATTCGCACTCTGTCAAACGATGATCCCCATCCACTAGCGCAGCAGACTCCCTTGCAGTTCACTGTCGCTTCAAACGGTTACAGCAACAAGATTACCAATGTCCATCTAGAAATTGCACGCGACACCCTGTTGGTCCATTTTTACACCGCTAATATGTTCGGAGACCCTAAGGAACCGCGAGTGCTGGTACTTAACCTCTCCTTCTGGCCATGGATCCATTCAGCTTTACAAGCTTGAGAGATCTCGCACATCTAATGCCTCAAGTGCCCACCACCTCGCCACACTTCACCTTCCATGCAGGAACCCTCGCACTACAATCGATAAGATCTGCACGAGCGCTGGGCCCATCGAAGCACATCCGCTCCCCCATAGCTCGCCGTTCATGGTAAACGACGACGATCGCTTACATGTGTTTACAATCGCCTACAGACATACCCACGTGCGAGCTAGCAACATCGAAAGAGTTGAATGCATGCCTACGAATTTATTCGTGCACCAGCGCGTGTTCACAAAATATTGTATACAGCAACAAAGGCAACACGCGGATGGCGATGCGGCACCTCTCGATATTGCATGGGAGGAATGGGGCCCGCCTAATACGAGGATTGTCTTCCCTTCGTGTACCGACCCGAAATGGCCACGGTGATTATTCACGACCACTCTCAACACTATATTACACGTATGCTCATGCCCATTTGACCTATTTGACTTCTTTATATATGTAGGCATGTCCACGGCCAACGTGTCGTCTCTCATAGACTCCGGAGGCACGAGGACCTTATATTCCACATGCCGACTCCAGAGAACTCCATAGCAATCCTTGATTTCTCTCCAGCAACCGTGTTGTCTGTAGCTGGTATTCTCCCAATGCCTCCATTGTCAAGCTCCAAGAACATGCCTGGGCGCTTGCTGCCAGTGCCACAAACTAGGATTTCCCCTTCTCAAGTCCAGCTTTACGCGGACGACGTGGAGACGCGCCTTCCTTGCGTATTGTTTACGACGAATTCCGAGACAACATACACGTCGTACATGATCCATACAGATGGTGTTGTTGGTGTAAATGTGCGTTTGTCTTTCATTTATTCCTGGTTCCCTGCTTGACATCGCGTTTTATATGTAGGTAGATAAGGGCACGGAACTCCTTCTCTTAGACGTGTATACCATCTAGTAGAAACAGCAGCTTGACATTTTTCTCAATTCATAGCTATCCGGTGGATATAACATTGGCTCAATCTCTGCTGTTGTTGTATATAAGCTTGAAGAATTTATGTACAGTAACAATTTTTTACATTTGAAGGTTGATACATGGGTTGCAGCCCACCAAGTTGTTGGATGGATTTAATTTGCAGTGCGGTATTTTTATAACGGATTAGCGTTTTACATTCAATTGGTCATATATATGGTGTCAACACTGACTCAAATGTCAAAGATATAGTTTAGTACGGACGCTTCAATAGTACAATTTTATTGAACGCAGGATGCAACTTGCTTCCAATTCATTGGCAGTCCCCGGCGTACCCCATGTTGGACGTCTTCACTTCCGCTAATGTACTTGGAAACGGTTTACATTAGTATTCACATGCTTCAGCTACTACATAGATAAGCAGGTCCTACTGCTACCTCCTTCCTCCTAAGATAGGCGGCCTATCCACGTCCAAGCGCATGTAAGACTATTCAGGAGCGCCTCGAGAGCGCGGACAGACATCCGACGACCCACAAAGAATACACATACACATATCCAAGAAAGAAAGGGAGAGCAAAACAGCACAAAAACTATCAAACCCAATCGTTCCAGGGTCAACAAGTTCGCTGCACCTGACAACGGGACGGAGGACGGAGGACTGGAATGAAGGCATACGAATGCGCAAGTGTAAGTAGTACGTAGTAGGTAATAAGACAAAAAAATAATAAGCAAGACAGGATCCGAAGAATACATATACGAATAGTACGAAAGGCTCGACGCAACGCGAGAACAAGCCGCGGGGGATGGGCAAGATATGGAAACGGAGCCGGCCAACGAGACCATAGATGGGCGATGTACGGGCGGGTGGATGGGTATGTGGAACGGCGGAAAGCGGAAATGTATTGGCGATGGGGCCGGAAGAGCGAAGGCGCGTGGGTAGATATAGGTGGCGATATGAATTGGAGTATCAGCCCGAGTATCAGCCTCGTCGTGCCCAGGCCGCTATTGGAGTGGAAGAGAGGGGAAGTGGGAACAAATGGTCATGATATTTGCGTGACAATAGGAAGAGGAGGATTGTTCATCCAGAACGAGGGTCTATCTTATTTATAGGATGGGAACTTCGCAGCACCATCCATTGTCCTCGTGTTCCGGATGGGGGGCGCGATAGTGTAGGAGGGGGACGGCTATAGGGAAGGTGGAAAGCAGTGGGTACAACAGAAGGTATAATCAAGAAATTATGGTATAGCGAACAGAGCCAACAATCGCATTTGTCTCCATACGCCTAATCTTGCTGCGCATGTAGATAGCCGGATTCGCTTACATTATGGGTAGTAATCGTCATCCCAAGATTCTATAGAAAGGAACGTGGAAGGCATTAGCACGCAGCACGATCAGGGCAACAACACCAGCAGAATGAAACAAAATGCCAAGGCATAGCCTAGCATAGGTTGACCAATGAATTTGGCATGACGTGCATGATCGATCGACAATTTATGATCGACATGTACAGGTTCAGTTTTTCAACGATCGGCCAAGTCGACGGACATAGCTAACAGAGAAAGCCATAGCCACGTACCTTCTGTTATACTCTTCCATGCAAGATATAGTACACCCACTGAAGCTGTTTCGAGTAGAGTCGCCACAAATGAGCCGTCGACTTTCGAATTCGATCCCTATAATCGAGAACATGTCAGAAATCAATCCAATCAATGATAGCATGTGAGGTGATAAATGAGGTACCTTGCAGATCACTCGACTGAGGAGGAACCCTGCGAGCTGCGAAAGCACGAACAGAGTCGCCGCGAGGATATAATACCACATCGGTCTCGTTTCGTTCAGCACGCGCAGGACGATGTATGTCATGATAAGGAGATATGCAACAGCGCAGCTAAGGAAATGAAATGAAGATGAGATGATGATATGATAAAAACGCCGACAAAACGTACACCGCGGGCCAGACGCTGGTCAACACGAATAGCGCAATGCTACGTATCTCCTCTGGTGGGTTGGAAACGCCGCCAATGACTTGTGTGACTCCCAATGCGATGTCCAGCGAGATGTAGATGCCGACTCCGAGTGTAATAAGGGTAAAAATGTAGAATGGCTGTTATGAACAGGGTGATCAGATTTATTTCCCATGCTACGCGAGGTCTGAAAAAACACGTACGACTAGACTGGCTAAGGTGCCATCCTCCACGACTTGCGTCGCCACAATGGCGTTGGCCAGCAACGCCCAAAATAGCGCGACGACTGCGCCTGCATGGATAGCGGTGATAGCGATAAGTGGTGTAGACCCTTGTTCTAGTAGCGAGCCCGTGGTGATGAGTTGAAGAGGTAGAGTAAAGAGATACAATGTGAGGAAAGTTCGGAGCTCAATGCGGCCTAATAATACGATTAAGGGTTATGGTATGATTCTAGTAGAATGCGACGCACCGACAGCCGCTTTGCGACGATTGCAAATGTATATGAGAAAAACAATGAAGAGCAGGCTAACGCCACAGGCAGCGATGTTCGCGACGTTGGAAATGGACCCATCATGCCCCAGTCTTGGAATGCCACACGTTGGATTGACGCCTACGGGCGCTGAAGTTGAGGGTATTGAAGGACTTTTGAGCGTTGATGGGGAATCGCGCTGGAGCTATAGAACAATGGTTCAACGAGCTGTACCCTTGAACGCAACGCAAATCAACCACGAACCTGGCGATAGAAGAGATTACACCACGGATAGCTCGGAGTATCCGTGCACAGAGCCTGGAAATCGCCAAAGCGCATGGCTGGAGATGGCTGGGAGGTCGCGAACGATGTCGTGAGCGGGAGAAAAACGTCAAGCGTCGTCGGTGGTAAATACAGCAGGAATCAAACATTGATATACAAAAGAAGATCAGCTCGTGCCATGTGCGTGGGTGTAAGCTGTACGCTCCCAGACTCACCGCAGAAGCTCGTGGACTTGCTAACTTTAAAAGAGGGTGATCGTAGGCGGTACAAACATGCAGTAAAAATCCGGTGCAGACGCTCAGCGCAGCAGGTGAAGATCAGAATAAAAGTGGCGGTGAATGCCCGTGCTTGGCGCTATACTGCGTGTTCTCCACCATCGCGTTGCCATGCAACCACGTGAGGTAACCGCGCTTGCGTGCAGTCGCATCCATGCTTTTACCTCAGTACGGCCATCTCTTTCTTTACATGGACCTCTTCACCAACCTCATCATGGGGCAATTGCGACAATACACCGGGAATTTCTGTCGGAAGAATGTTATATTTTTAGTCTAGTAGTTTGAGCGCGGATGTACAACGGAACCTGCAGACGAAGATTCAGAGACGTAAGGAAGAGAAGAACTCGAACTTTATGTATTAGGACTTTGCTGGGGCTTTGCTGAAATCACCAGATCATCAACAGAATTGAGTGGAACGTATTCGATAAAACTGCGGAATTTGAGAGTGAGACGGCCAGCGAGTCAGAACTTGGCTCATCTAACATGAAGAGCTTGCAAGCATAACGCACTGTGTAACTTGTGGTTGTCAGTTGTGCCGGATGATAACAAAACTTCTATGAGGCCTCGAGGTTGGTAAGCTCCCGGTCGGTGGTGTAATCTTCTGTGAAGAAAGAAAAAAGAACAATGTCTAGACTAAATCAGAGTGTAAAACCCTAATAAGTCTCGACCAAAGGTATCATAAAGTCTACATTTAAGAGTAGCTACTACTTATAGCGGCAGAGACTAAAATCTACTCTGATAATGTGATAGATTGGATAGCCAAGCCGCCGACCAGCACGATGGTTGTGATAGCATATTATATACATGTCGTATACATGCGAATAAGAAGCCTCCACGAACCTGCTATCTATATCCTGGACCCAGGATGATCACTTGCACCCAATTGTGATCACACCGCGGCCCAAATCCCAGCCACCGCCACTTACGAACGCTTTGTGGACGCCGATAAAGGCACCCTTGCACAGCTTCTTTTCCCAAAACATTTACCGGCTTACTATGTCTGTGTGGCGCATACATCAAAAAGGCTAGGGACAGCGCGCGCTGCGCCCTGGTCGCAACAAAAATCGGTCTGCGACGCCTGCCGCTTCCCATGCACACCTTCACACCATTTTGCAGTCTTCCTATCTATCTCGGCTGTTCTAGTGAGCCACCTGATTACCATTCACCCACCCCCCCTGCCGTTCTAACGGCCATGAACGCGGCGATTGCATTGATGAACCGTCCATAAAAGGCATGTTTTCAGTGGCACATGTGAGGAAGTCAATTGGTTGAGATGTTGGTAAGCCACCCACAACACCACGGCGAAGTCGATAGAACCTGGGTACGATATCGTATATAAATCAGTTTTGGCTCATCCAGACATGAGGTCCGGCTTTTTGCTTCTCGACTGTCAGCTTATCGTGTGCCACACCATCGATTCAGCCCACGCAAAACCCACCAACCGGCGGCAAATAATCCATATAACTAGACTTCGAGTTTCTACTATACGTTACATCTATTCAAACTATGCCTAGCACAACAATCGAGGGCGTGCAGAGCTTTAGGGAGGTTGTGAGTCATTCATATCTGACAATATCGACTATGCTAACCAAATACCTCTTGGTCAGATCCGCAGCCCCACCCCCGTGGTAGTCTTCTTCTATGTCGGATGGTCTGTCCCATGTCAGCAAATAACACCACTATACGAAAGATTCGCCTCTATGTCGGAGCTAGATACCTTGCGATTCTACAGAGTGGAAATTGACCACAGCCCAGACGTCTCGAATTATTGTCAAATAACAAGTGTAGGTTCATGTATACCGAAGATGGCTAATAACGGTAATAACCGATTTCTCCCTGAATAGGTCCCTGTGTTTGCAATCTACCAAAACGGGATCAAAATGTCGGAAGTCGTTGGATGTCACAGATCAGGCATCCAGGTAAACCTCCCATAAACCTCAGCCTAGATTAACGAACACCGTGTCTGATGATAAAAATATCCAGGGTCTTTTAAAGAAATACCTACGATGAAAGAAACCTAGTGACCTCCCCGCATTGAATCAGGATCTACTACAGATGATGACGAGACATGACAGACACGGTACCGAAAGAATATACCCACAAAATGTACACTTTGAGACAAATCATCTAAAAAAAGTTTTCAGCTTACTACTAGGACTAATTATCTGACATTTAGTAGTACGCTAGGTTCTATAAAAATGATAAACTGAGCGAGAGGAGTAAGAATTTGATTGTTCACATGATCAAAGTGATAATCTTAAGATAATCTGACTTGGATTTATATCAGTGCAGAACGGGGACCGTCAGGGACCGTCTTGCACACTACTCAAATTGCAGTATTTCAATTTGTCGTCGATCCACGCGGACAGACGCGGACGCGGACTTATCTTAGCGTATATACGCACGTTGTTTCAACTTCTTGTTCTTCGTTCATCACCGGCGGCCGATTCGAACCTTTTTTCATTTTCTATGTTCGTATCTCAAACTTGCATCACACCCTAGGCCTACAGGTTATATTTGGGACGATCAAATATAGTTCAGTTAAAAAACTGATACCACTGACTTTTTAGCAAAGTCTAGTCAACATTAGCGCTCTCGAAAGCTCAAAGAGTGGCAGAAACCTCGGGGATACATCCATGAAATATCGTGAAAAGACCATCATGGGACCTAATCGGCAAACCACGAGAAATGCGCAACCTTGCGCAACGCGTGCGTACTCCACCTCAACTCTACCTCGACCCTACCATTACAAGCCAATAATAAGGTGCAATGATGATCCGCCTGATATTTCTCTTTGACGGTCAGCCCGGTCACCTCTGTGAACATCAAGAAATGGTCTATTTTTAGAGCCCGAATCTATTATCTGCTCACCAAGGCTCCCCGGCTCTTATCAAAAACACATGGGCATGGGCGATTTGCCGCCTTCTTATGGTCATTCACTACATTTCATTGTGCTTCTTTACAAAGCCTGACCATCTTGAACAGCACACATGTTCGTCGTTGTCAAGCTACACATGTTCAAAGGTCGGTTGCAGACTCGCTTTACGGTCACACACTCAGACATTGATCATCTTCTTACCAGCAAATGTGCGCAGAACAAGATCGCACATCATGGGTATATATACGCCACATAATAAACGAAAAAGATCCAGGATAGTGCTCTGTCCCCCCTCCTCCCTGTGAATAGCTATCTACCTTTGACGGAAGATGTTTTCCAAGCGTTCCATCCTTTCTGCAGTCCTCTGCGCGTTAACTGTCGTTAACGCCGCACCGGCGCTTGTTGAGGTATCGAAGAGGCAATCCATCACGGCTCTGACGACCGCGCAGATCAGCGTCTTCCGACCATTCACGCACTTTGCGAGCACTGCCTACTGTCAACCAAGCACCACGATCAACTGGAGCTGTGGAGGTCAGTAGTATCATATCATCTATTAGAGTGATCTATACGTTGGCTTGGCTTACATTCGGTATCTCAACTTGACAGCCAACTGTGCCGCCAATTCAGACTTCATCCCCACTGCTTCCGGAGGCGATGGATCGGACACCCAATTCTGTAAGTTCGGAAGGTTACCTTTTATGGGACAAACCCATTAACTTTCGGATCCAGGGTACGTTGGCTTCTCGCCATCGCAGAACACGGTCATCGTTGCACATCAAGGAACGGATACCGCACAGATGTTAGTTGTACTTTTTCGAATGCTGACTGAACACCACTCATGAATATCTGTCACAGTGAGGCCGACGCTACAGATGCCAATGCATTCTTGGAGAATTTGAGCTCAACATTATTCCCGGGTATCAGTTCTTCTGTCGAGGCACACAGTGGATTCGCCAATGAACAAGCTAAGTATGTGATCCCGGTTCTATCTGGCAGCATATCTTTAGATATTAATGAAATGCTCTAGGACTGCCACCGCAGTCCTCTCTGCCGTTCAGAGTACCATCAAGGCCCATTCCGCAACTGCGGTGACAATCGTCGGACACTCTCTCGGTAATTCGATACATTTTACTTCAGATCTAGAATCAGAGACTTACTCTGAATTATATTAGGCGCGGCTATTGCTCTGCTTGATGGAGTTTATCTGCCTCTGCACATCAGCGGTGTCAGCTTTAAGGTCATCACCTACGGAATGCCCAGAGTACGTACAATTATTCCTGACCTAACCTATCATATATCAGTGCTCATTGCTTTATCTTATTCATTATTCTTAGGTCGGAAACCAAGCCTTCGCGGACTACGTCGATGCTCACGTTACTCTCACACACATCAACAACAAGTACGTCCATACCCCGCTCTAGGGAGACTAGTACTGAGCCAGATATTTGATCGTAATTAGGGAGGATATTGTCCCCATCGTTCCAGGTGAGTAACATCTTCATTTTTACTCCAAAGATAGCTTGTCTGATGACCTCCTTCCATTCTAGGCCGATTCCTGGGATATGTCCATCCCTCGGGCGAGGTGCACATCATGGACAACAACCAGTGGATGAGCTGCCCAGGTATGCATGTCTTATTGCAGAGGTCGACATGAAAGTCGGGGTTTGAGGGCAATCCTTCTGATTCTTTTTCTTAAATTTATCCAGGTCAAGATAACACCAGCAATGAATGCACTGTCGGTGATGTGCCCAATATCTTTTCCGGAAATACAGGCGACCATTCTGGCCCCTATGACACCGTCACGATGGGCTGCTAATGTTGTTGCCTATAGTATTAGTGGTTCATGTTGCAGGCTGTATTATTTATTTAACCACAGAACCTGTATTTGGAGACGTCTAAAAACGAATGTATATTGAGTGTTGCCTTTGATTCTTCTGGGCCCATTGGAATATTTCAGCGATTGTCTAGGTCATGATGAGCACAGCTCAAAGTGCTATAGAACGAGAATGTATGATGGAACCCAGATTTCCAGACCCATGGCAGGTGCAAATATTACCCAGCTGAGCTCTTGAAATTTAAGTCTAGTTTCATTTCATATCAAGCCTGAGACCTGGGGAATTGAACGGGGATGAAGTTGCACTTGATAGCACAAACCGGCTGCCTAGTGATATGACACCTGCGAGCTAGTAGCAACGTCTGGTTAACATTAGCGCTGCCAAAAGCTCAAAAGAAAGACTATCATCTCATTGGCAGAAAGCTCGGCGATGCACCTAAGAGACTATCTGAAAAGGCCGCCGAGGTCAAAAAGCCACCATAAATATTCCTCATATTCCTCTTGACCGTCAGCTTGAATGATCTATTTTTAGAGAGTGAACTATTATCGTCTCAATAAAAGTCTGAAGCGAGCTGAAGCGATTTGCGATCTTTTCATTGCTCATTCAGCACATTTCTTTATGCTTCTTTTGCAAATATGACTAATTTAAAGAGCGCATTCTGCCCGCCTCGTTGTTTGAAAGTCGGTAGTGTACTCGCTTGACACGCAGATTCACACATTCATGATCATCTCGCTAGCAAATGTGCCCCGAGATCGCACATTAGAATGTGTATATATAGGCCAGAAGTGAGATGAGAGAGAACTCTGGATAGTGCTCTATCACCCCTTCTCGTAAGTTGGTAGTACCTTGGTCGGAAGATGTTTTCGAAGTGTGCCATCTTTTTTGCGGTCCTCTACGCCTTAACCGCCGTTAACGCCGCACCGGCGCTTGTCGAGCTATCAGAGAGGCAATCCATTACGGCTCTGACGACTGCGCAAATCGGCGCCTTCCGACCATTCTCGCACTTTGCAAGCACTGCGTACTGTTCACCGAGTACCACAATCAACTGGAGCTGTGGAGGTCAGTATCATCATCTATTTGAAAACCCAATGTAGAAGTTGATTTGGCTTACATCCGGTATCTCCTCCTGATAGCCAACTGTAACGCCAATTCAGACTTCTCCCACTGCTTCCGGAGGAGATGGATCGGACATCCAATTTTGTAAGTTCGGAGTTTGCCATTTATGAGACAAACCTACTTACTTTCCGGTTCAGGGTACGTTGGCTTCTCGCCATCGCAGAACACGGTCATCGTTGCACATCAAGGACCGATACTCGCAGATGTCAGTGGCCTTTCTACAACCAACCTAACACCAATCACTGATATTCGCTACAGCGCGGCCGATCTTACAGACGTTGATGTCATTTTGGAATCCTTGAACCCTTCCTTATTCCCGGGTATCAGCTCTCTGTCGAGGCACATAGTGGATTTGC
>JACGCK010000343.1:0-36883 GCA_014925825.1 Pholiota molesta
TCTTCATTTTGAATGTATACCCCTGCCTCTGCTTTGCTTGTTGGATATAGTCATACAGTTATATCGATATTGACACAACAGTGGATTTGATCGGGATTATCTGACCTTTATGATTCTTTGGATGCTTTACAATGTACATATCATGTAATATCTCAATTTCGTTTTCAGTTGTTGAATCTGTATACTGTCCTAGATCAGGGGCCATGCTTCACATCTCAACTCCACGCAACGATCTTCACAATGGTGGGTATGTCAGAATCGTACGTGACCGAGTGTGTGCCCGTCCTCAAAGTATAAATTCTATAGGAGTCCCGGTCTCGTCGTAAAGGTCGTAATGATCCCATGCCTGGGTAATGTCGATCCACAGCTTGTAGTCGAACCAGCCGCCAAATTCTTGCAGAGGCAGTATCGCTTGATGTCGAATAAGTAGGTCCTTGACGCGCGGGGCGGGCCGCTTCCAGGAGTCGTCGTGGGTGATCTTCCTTCGCTTGATCCTCCCAGGTGGTCCTGAAGCCCAGTGAAACTCGCACATGCGTGCAGCTGCTCGCTCAGGTCGGGGTAGTCGGACTTGTGCACTCCGATGCGGTACTTCTTCCCGTTCTTGCTCGTGGCTTCGTGCCAGTACATCTCGCTTAGCGCTATCGTCGACCCGTGGCACACTACCAGCCTCAGATGTCGAATCGGCTTCGGCCATTGTGGGTAGTAGATTGGGATGTGGGTGGACTTGGGTAGATGTGAAGAAGATGGTGTCTGGGAAATGGAAAGGCTTTTATCTCTTTTATGCTGATGCACATCGATATCACAAACGTTAAGAGCTAACTCAGCCTTTGCGCTACAAAAATATACCAGACAGAAATACACACAAAATAATCATTGAAAGCTCATTAACATAAGTACACGATACAACTGTCTCCTACACAAATCCTAAATAGGAGAACAGTGGGGAGGATATATACTCTGCGGGAACCGCAAAAGGCAAAGGGTGCATGCATAAAAGGACATGAAGGTCGTCTGAATCCAACACAAAAGGCAAAATTAAAGATGAAGCGGTATATAGCTACAGATGTGGGTTAAAGGGATCCGGATCGGGCGAAGGAACAACAGGGGGGGTAGGTGGGTATGGGGAGGCGGAGTTGGTTGTTTACATCTCGGAGACGCTGTTGAGCACGCCAATACGCGAGGCTGCACCGAGCGGGCCGTCGCCGCCAGTGCTAGCTTCGTTCTGGATCATGGCGTTGTAGCCCGACCCAGAACCGCTGGCATTCGCCAATTGAGTGCCGACGTCGCTCTGGAGTTGCATCGGCACAAAGACGACCTTGCTGTGGGCAGACTTGGCCATTTGTTGCACTACGGTTATTGTTGTCAATGAAGTGCTCCCGCCAATACTGATAAAAAAAAATATAACTTACGAGCTTCCAACTGCCTGATCTGCATGGCCGCGGGCGAGGCCAGGATATCCGCCGCTTGCCTCATGAGCCTGGCAGCATCGACTTCAGCGCGGGCAGCGATGACCTTAGACTCTCCGATTCTCTTCTGCTGAGCCGCAGACGAAAGCGACGCAGACACCTCGGGGCTGAAGATGATATCCTTGATCAGGATGCCCTCGATAGCCACACCCCACTTGTCCGCGACGTCGCCGACAATCTCAGCAATCTCAAAGGCAATGGCCTCGCGCTCGGTCACGACACTCTGGACCGCGCGCGCACCTACCACGTGTCGCAGAGTGGTCTGCGCACGCTCGATGAGGGCCTGGCGCAGGTCAGTGATTCCAAAGGCCGCGCGATAAGGGTTGCAAATTTGGAAGTAGATGACCGAGTCGCTGTCGGGGGAAAGAGCGTGAGATGTGCAACCAAAAATAGATCGAAATGAACACTGTAACACACATTTCGACATTGACGTTGTCGCGAGTTCTATGCATCCAGTTGAGATAAGAATGCGTATGGAATACAGGTTGACGACTTACATCACCATTTGCCTGCCAATTGGGCTGATTTGAATCTTGACATCAACGACGCGGAGGGACTCTGTGCAGACGTTGACTTGGACCAAACCTGGGTCGACGGACTTGTAGAATTGGCCGAAGCGTGAGACGAGACCAACAGATCCTACGCGAAATGTCAGCTCGTAACCTCTCAACAATCAGAAGTGTTTGAAGCGCTCAAATACCTTGTTGAACATTGCGGAACGGGTTGGGGAACGGGCAGCAAGGGAATGCACCGACGAATCCAACGATGGCGCCCAGTCCTTGCAGCATAGAGCCATACACGCCGTGAGTGACCTCTCCAGTTCCAAGATCTTGGGCATAGGACGGCTATATGTAGTGCATGAGAATAGCCAGAAAGCCTGAGAGCTGCTGCTGATTATACCTGCATCTCGCTGCGCTTCAACGGCTCCACATGGATCATGGTATTCGCTGCGGGGTGTCGCTTTGGTCCTACAGGGACGTCCTCTGTGACTTTCCCCCACAACGGACATTAATTACTGCAAGAACAGACTGATCACTGGACAACCCACCTCCTGCAGCATGATGGTCGACGACGTTGCCCTCGGATGGTGAGTGGGCGCGAGCCTTGGTGTCGTTGCCGTTAGTGAAGGAAGACATGTTTGCGGGAGTAATGGGAGATGGGGGGGGAAGAGCGACGCTTTTAAGCGCAAGTGTGGAACCTGTACTAGGTGTACCTGCACATGACGCACAGACTTTCCTCCACATGCCTTCCGCAAAAGGCAATGCTCTATGTATTCCGCAGCGCACAGCCTTGGCCACTTCGTCTGGCAATACAGAGGCTTACATTTCTATTCTCATGATCGGGGCTCGGCGCTTGCATGAAGAACAACAAAAGTAACATTCCGAGACTGCGAAATATTCCTGCTTATGCCTGGAAAGCTCTGTCCAGTGTCAACAGAACAGGATTTCTTGACAATTTTTAAATTTAGACGAAACTCAGCAGCCTATTTATTAAAATAGCCCAGAGTTAGTGCTATTTTAATTGATATAGTGTGGCATCGGAATACACAACATGACCCATATGTACCACCGACATCCAAAGAGAATTCTACAAGAGTTAACTATGTTGAAAAGTCGAGCCAACATGCGATACTTGGGAGCGCGCACCAATTACATATTTACGAGGCCCTCTGCTTGCACCGCCAGTGATCCTCTTTCTTCGGAATGCAAGGAAATGCTTGAGTAGGAAATTCTCCTTCCGTTATTTGAAAACAGTGGTGTATTTCTGTCACCGGGTCGATAATGGGCACACGAGGTATCTTGCCTTCTGGGCCGACATGCGCAGTCAATTCAGTGTATATTTTTTGGTTTTTGCTCCTACACGTTCGGAAGCCGGAGGTGGATATCAGTGTAGATCCTAAAAAACCCGCTAATCAATTGAGCTATATTCGCCGCTGGTATTACCGCCATTCCCGAGGCAATATCTGGCAATATGTACACACAAACCTCCAGCTATTTGTTTCAGCTGGCTCCAAGGTAGATTTCTTCTGCAAACAATTCTGATTTCACTCTTTCTAACATTTTCAACCATCAGTCTCCACTCTCCCGATAGCGTCAGGGTGAACAAAGGCTGCCAAGCTACAACAGAAAAGCAAATTAGACAGGTATAACTGTATGTGCACAGCGCCACTCTCAGGGAATTGCAGATGTTTATCAGTTTTCTGATCGAGACTCGTAGATAAGGAGGTCAAGACCATGTTCCAAAAGCCACTGACCATGGCCCAAGACTAGCAGACCTGTGCATGCATGCATGAAGTGTAGAGTTACAGTTCTGAGTTACCGTGGCGCAAGTGTCGGCCGTCTATTATTAGCTCAGGGGATCATCACTGTCGAATCGATATCTTGGTACTCACATGCACGGGTCGAGTGCGCCGGGAACGTCAGAATCTCCTCCCCTCCAGCATGAATCAGTCGATAAATTTTGAAGAACTCCCCAGGAAGACGAGACGCATACCCATAATATGCGAGTGCTGTCATCGTGCAAATTGCACATGTTGAGAGTCCTTCAGACAGCCGAATCGCCTCTTATCCATGTCAGATTCTCTCGTGACTTTCTTCTTTGCAGGAGCTTTATCTTGTATCTCTGCATCATCAGCGCCAACTTTCGGGCGCTTACCGTTTTGCTTCGGCCGGCTTCCTGGTTCTTTGCAGCCACCTCTATCAGCCAACTGTTCTGTAGTTTTTCACGCATCCTCCTAGACGCGTTAAACGCTTAGCCATCCGCGGGTCACCAGATCCATGTCTGCACACCAGAATATATAGTCAATAACAGTGCGCATCTGAAATTCATGGAATAGCGTGTACTTTTGATGGCCTGCGATCTCTTCGTGAATACCTGAAGGCTGTGCGTCGGCGATCATACGTAGCAGGGAGAGGGGCACGAGGTTCTTAGCGCGGGCGCTGAATGAGGCTGAATGTCAAGCTATGTCAAGTCGACCATAAACCATTTGGGGGCTTCTGATTTGGATTTCTATGTAGAATACGCTCTGAATTTGTTGGGGTGGGGCATGGGTGGGGCAAGCACAGGATCGTAGTATGGATGCGACCTGGAAACGAACTGTTAGGTGTATATGTGGTGTTTCAAGGAAAACTAGTATGACTTACGCGCCCCATGCTGTGTCTGAGCGCATGGAACGATGTCAGGATACCAGACACGATGGAGAATTTCATAAATTTACAATCTGGATAAGCTTCTTTAGACTCTAGCACTTTTGCGAACGCAGCAACACCTGTATAAGAATTAACGTGAAGTTTTACCATATACCGAAGGCGCCTAATGGCGCTGAGCAGATACAGAGGAAGTCGCTCTGTCCATTCTGCCGCAATCCAAAAACTAACGTTCAAGAATACTGAAATGAGGGAAAGTAGAATTGTTTGTACCTTCGGAGCCAGTCCAAAGCCAGCTGAAACAAATAGCTGGTGGAGGTTGATGTGTACATATTGCTCCAGAAATGGCGGTACGCCGGTAATAACAGCGCTGCAGAAGCGGCGAATATAGCGCACCGTGTAGGAGAAAATACCAAATATTGACACTGACTGCGCATGTCGGCCAGTGCGCAGCTGTATCATTGGCGCCAAAACACAAATTTACCTCATGTGCCCATTAATAATTATCGACGCGGTGACATAGATACATCATTGTTTTCAGGTCAAGCTTTACCTTGCATTCCGAAGGAGGATCACTGGCGATGCAAGCAGAGAGATCTTGTAAATATGTGACTGATACGCGCTCCCAAGCATCGCATGCTGGCCTGACTTTTCAACATAACTTGCATAGAATTCTCTTTGGATGTCGGTGGTACATATGAGTCATGTCACTGTGTATTCTAATTCCACACTATATTGATTAAAATAGTACTACTGACTCTGGGCTATCTCAATAAATAGACGGGCGGAGAGGCCGAGGTAGCCTGGTGACCAGCCTCACTAAAAGAGGATGTCGGCCAAACGTCGGCGGGCGTCTAGATCCTCGAAAGACGCCCGACGGCATCCTGGCCGAGGTAGCCTTGTGACCAGCCCCCCTTAAAAGAGGATGTCGGTGGGCGTCTAAATCCTCGATAGACGCCCGCCGGCATCCTGGCCGAGGTAGCCTCGTGCCAGCCCCTCTAAAAGAGGATGTCGCGGGCGTCTGAGTCCTCGATAGACGCCCGCCGGCATCCTGGCCAAGGTAGCCTCGTGCCCAGCCGCTCTAAAAAAAGATGTCGGCCAAATGTCAGCGGGCGTCTAAATCCTCGATAGACGCCCGCCGGCATCCTGGCCGAGGTAGCCTCGTGACCAGCCCCTCTAAAAGAGGACATCGGCCAAACGTCGGCGGGCGTCTGAATCCTCGATAGACGCCCGTCAGCATCCTCTTTTGGTGGGGACGGTCACCTGTGCGCTGCAGAATACATAGAGCATTGCCATTTGCGGAAAGCATGTGGACGGATCCCGAGGAAAGTCTGTGCGGGCACACATGCTACAGATTCCACAAGATTCCACACTTCCACATAAAAGCTCGCTTTTCCCTCCCAATGCATCCCCCATTGCTCCCGCAAACATGTCTATCTTCACTAACAACAACGACATCGGCAACGTTATTGACCATCATGCTGCAGGAGGTGGGTTGTCCATCAGTCTGTGATCAGTCTGTTCATGCAGTAATTAATGTCTGTTGTGGGGGAAAGTCACAGAGGACGTCCCTGTAGGAGCAGAGCTACTGGCTGGTCGTGTACCACAGGTCAACGATAGCGAGATGTACTGGCACGAAGCCACGAGCAAGAACGGGAACAAGTACCGCATCGGAGTCCACAAGTCCGACTACCCCGACATGAGCGAGCAGGAAGTCAAGGACCTCTTGTCGCCGACTGGCAAGAAAGGGCCCCCAGAGGAATCTTTTGCCAGCATTGCCGGACTTGGAGACGGCGAACTTGGGACTTTCGGAAAACCCATCCTGAAGGTCACGCACACTACTGGCAACGAACCTATCTACTGGCCGTACAGTGGGAACGACGACTCCTGGAAGAAGCCCGTCCAGCGTGTCAAGGACTTATTCGACATCAAGCAATACTGCCTCTGCAAGAACTTCGGCGGCTGGTACGACTACAAGCTGTGGATCGACATTACCCAGGAGTGGAATTATGACTTTTATGACGAGACCGGGGACTCCTATCGGATTTATACTTACAAGAAGGGCACACACTCGGTCACGTACGATTCTAAGAAGCCCACCATTGTGAAGATTATTGCTTGGAGTGGAGTTGTGTGAAGCGTGGACCGCTGAGTTTTAGGATAGGGGATCCAAGGATGAGTAACGATTGGGAAAGTCGTGTGTGCACTGTGGATGGGGGGAAGGGCCTCGCGGAAACCCATATTTGTAGCTAGAGTACGACGGCAATCCACTCAGTTTGTTAAAAATTGGACGGCTTAGAAGCCGAGAAAGCAGAGTGAAGGAAAAGGCAGTGCGGAAGAGCACAGATGGAAAGAGGTCGAGGACGCCGCGGCGCGGCGCAAGTGTCGGCCATCTATTATTAGCTCAGGGGATCACTGCCTGAATTGGACGCACGATCAACACATCGCAACTTGAACCTAAGTATACCGTCAATATACCTCTCACACCCTTCTACTGGACGACCTTGGCCGGCTGCGAAGCACAGTTACGCAGATACTGCAGCCAAATACGCGGAATGTCCTCCAGCACGTCAAAATACTGGCTTTTGAAAGCGGAACCCGACTCGCGCGTCGTTAAAGGAAAAATGTCAAGGTGGGTTGCTGAAAGTCCTCTGAGTCTCGTCGCGTTTACTTGGGTTTCATAAGGCTTAGTATCTGCATATCGGACATTCTGTATTCCCTATTCGCTTATTGACGCGTGTCTGAGAGGCCATATATCGCGTTTTTGCACTGAATGTCGTTACCTCCTTTCACCTGCTAATCTACGAATAGAAGTTTAGTGTGGATGACTTCCAGACTATCGGGACCTCCCATGGGAAGGAGTGGGGAATTACGAGGCACGCAATCTGATGATGGAGATGAAGGAAGGAGACAAGGTCAGCTTTCCGGCCCAATTGCGTCCCCTTGAGCTGAAGTAGTACGCTTTCTTGGTTCAATTTCCAGGCGCTGTTCTATCATTTTAATTGCAAAGTACCAGGTACATTCAGGCATTCGGTATATGGAAAAAAGTCACGTTAATTCATATACAGGTGTTGCTGCGTTCGCAAAGGTGCGAGGGCCTGCTTCGTCATTGGAAGTTATATTCGGCTCGTGCATGTACATTCGTAACGAAGGTCTCCAAAGAGACATACCCAGATTGTAAGTTTATGATAATTCTCTATTTTATCCGGTATCCTGACATGGTTCCATGCGCACAGACACAAGATGGGACGCGTAAGTTATACTAGCTTCCTTGAAACCACCACATATACATGCAACTAACAGCCCGTTTCAAGGTCCCATCCATAGAATGGGTAGAGGCTGCCAAGTTACAACAGAAAAGCAAAGTAGACAGGTAACTCTATATCTGCTCAGCGCCACGAGGCGCTACTCTCTGGGAATTGCAGATGTTATCAGTTTAATGATCGATATGGAATTAATCCTCCTTCACTGTTCCACCGTCGCATCTCCCATTTCGTTCCAACAACGTCTTTCTATTATCAAGTCTTTTCTTGAGATCTAAAGGCTAAGCTACGATATTATCAGCCATAAACCACCTGGTAAGCGCTCATATGTCCATCATCAAGCCAAGATTCTAATTCAATCTATCACAGCATCCTCGTTTCCCCAACCTACTACCCACAATGGCCGAAGCCGATTCGACATCTGAGGCTGGTCGTGTGCCACAGGTCGACGATAGCGAGATGTACTGGCACGAAGCCACGAGCAAGAACGGGAAGAAGTACCGCGTTGGAGTGCTCAAGTCCGAATACCTCGACCTGAGCGAGCAGGAAGTCAAGGAGCTCTTAGGTGCGAGCAAGCAAGGGCCCCCAGAGGGATCTCTTGACAGCATTTCCGGACTTGGAGACGGCAAGAGACTTGGGACTGGCGGAAAACCCATCATGGGGGTCGTACACAGTACTGGCGACAACCCTATCTACTGGCCGTACACCAGGAACGACGACTCCTGGAAGAAGCCCGCGCAGCGTGTCAGAGACATATTCGACATCAAGTGGTACAGCCTCTCCATGAATCATCTTGGCTATTACAACCACGAGCTGCGGATCGACATTGCCCAGAGGTGGAATTACGACTTTTACGACGAGGCCGGGGACTCCTATAGAATTTATACTTACAGGACGGGCGTACACTCTGTCACGTACGATTCTGAACAACCCACCATTGTGAAGATCATTGCCTGGAGTGGAGCTGTGTGAAGCATGGGATGCTGAGTTCGAGGATAGGGATCAAGGAATGAGTAACGACCGGGAAAGTTGTGCGCTGACGGGGGGAAGGGCCTCACGAAAACCCATGTTTGGAGCTAGTAGAGTACCACGGCAATCCACTCAGTTGTTTGGGACTTTGATGGCTTATAAGCATAGAAAGCAGGGTAAGAGTGAAGGAAAAGGGGGGAAGAGCAGCACCTGTGGATGGAGGTGGAGGAAGCGGTTCACGACCTAAACGCGCTCCTCAAAGATGGGAAGATTCAAGAAAGTCGGGACCGCCGCGGCGCGGCGCAAGTGTTGGCCGTCTATTATTAGGGATCATCACTGTCACGTGCTGAACCCAATCCGTGCTGGACCTGAATTGGACGCACGATCAATACATACCGCAACTTGAACCTAAGTATACCGTCAATATACCTCTCAGACCTTTCTACTGGAAGACCTTGGCCGGCTGCGCAGGAAAGTCGCGCAAATATTGCAGCCAAACACACGGAATGTCCTCCAGCATGTCAAAATACTGGCTTTTGAAAGCGGAACCCGACTCGCGCGTCGTTAAAGGAAAAGATGTCAAGGTGGGTGGCTGGAAGTTCTCTGGGTCTCGTTGCGTTTACTTGGGCTTCGTTGGGCTCTATAAAACATAGTATCTGCACATCTAACTCTTTATATTCTCTGTTCGCATATTGATGCGCGTCTGAGAGGCCATATATCGCGTTTTTGCATTAAACGACAATGCTTCCTTTCACCTGCTAATCTACGAATAACAGTTCAGTGTGGATGACTTCCAGGCTATCGGGACTTCCCCATGGGAAGGCGTGAGGAACTACGAGGCACGCAATCTGATGAAAGAGATGAAGGAAGGAGACAAGGTCAACCCTCTGGCTAATTGTGTCTCTTCGAAGCCCTTGAGCTGACTTACGCTTTCTCGATTTTAGGCGCTTTTTTATCATTCCAATTGCAAAGTTCCAGGTACATTTAGGCATTGGGTATATGATAGAACGTCACATTAATCTTTATACAGGTATTGCTGCGTTTGCCAAGGTGCGAGGACCTGCTTTATCATTTGAAACCACATTCGGCTCATAGATGTACATGTACAAACGAAGGTCTCCAAAGAAGCCTACCCAGATTGTAAGTTTTATGCTAATTCCTATCTTATCCGGTATCACATGGTTCCATACGCACAGATACAGCATGGGACGCGTAAGTCATACTGTTTCCTTGAAACACCACATATACACCTAACACTCCGTTCCCAGGTCGCATCCGTACTACGATCCTGTGCGTGCCCCCACCCATGCCCCATCCACACCGACCAGCTCAGAGCGTAATATTCTACACAGAAATCCAAATCAGAAGCCCCCAAATGGTTCATGGTCGACCTGACGTTCAGCGCCCGCGCCAAGAACTTCGTGCCCCTCTCCCTGCTGCGTACGATCGCCGACACACAGCCCTCACACATCCCCGAAGAGATCGCGTATATCGGCGGCGCGGGTGTGCAGGCCATCAAAAGTACTCGCTGTTCCATGAATTTCAAATGCGCACCGTCGTTGACTATAGCTTATATTCTGGTGTGCAGACATGGATCTGGTGACCCGCGGACGGCTTAGCGTCCAACGCGTCCAGGAGGATGCGTGGAAAACTATAGAACAGCTGGCTGATAGAGGTGGCTGGAAAGAGCCAGGAAGCCGGCCGAAGAAAAACGCTAAGCGCCCCAAATCTGGCGCTGATGATGCAGAGATACAAGATAAAGCTCCTCCTGCTAAGAAGAAGGCCACGAGAAAATCTAAAGTGGCAGTTCCAACAGAAGAAGTAGAAGAGCTCGAAGAGGAGAAAGGGGAGACGATAGTGGAAGAAACCGACTCTGTGCAGCCAAAAAGCAAAACGGGCAAACGAAAGCGCAATGTAGAAGTGCTTGAAGGGCCCGAAGAAAATCTGGGGCCGCGACGTTCTACGAGGGCAAGGAAATGAGCATTGCCTTTCGCTATGCTGCCATGTAACCTATTTTTATGTCTTGTATTTCCCGTGATGTTTATGTACTGAGTGTTTAGCGACTTACTTGCGCAACTCATATTTGAGAGCTTGGACTACAGATGCTCGCGTTCAAGTCATTGAGGGTTCGCGTTGGGTCAAGTTCGCGTTCAGCGGCGAGTGGTGCTATAAAACCCCTAACATTAATCCAACAGCTGGCAAATTCGAGTTGAGAACCAGGATAGTATATTGAATTTTGTTATAGTTTGGACATCCGCAGCTAGTGGCATGGATAAGAGGTAATTCGGCTGTTTGTAGGATTCTCAGCATGTGCAATTTGCACGATGACAGCACTCGCATATTGTGGGTATGTATCTCGTTTTCCTGGAGCATTCTTCAAATACTTTCGCATGATTCATGCTGGAGGAGATTCTGACGTTCCCGCTTCATCAAAGTCGTCCGCTTTTCGTTTTCCCTTACTCGCGGTTGATGGTGCCGTTTCAATAGGACGGGTTGAGGATGCTCCATCGTCGTCTTCCCATAACAAAGGAAGAGTATACGTGATCGGCTTCAGCTCGCCTGTTGAGTTATGATATGAGGGTGACGAGTTGCATAACGATTCCGCACAGTAAGATACGAAGACAAAGGGTTTTGGAATATAGCGATTTGAAGAAAATCTGCTTACCCGTGGCACGATCTTTGAATTGTAAATATAAGGTATCCCAACCAGCTAGACCAAAGTCGCGAATAGCTTTCGTTGGCGGTAGCACTTCATATTGCCCAGTAGGTTTTCCCTTTTCTCTGACGGCACGACAAAGCTCGAAGTCATCTACTGTTTCGACGTCAATCTCCGGCGGGTCCATAGCTTTAACGTCCAGAGTATTGTGTGCGATATCAGATTTAAGGGCAGAAAGAGTATCGGCTTTTAGTTCTGCTATTGGTGTTGGGGGCGCAAGACCTGATAGCATGATAGTAAGCTTGTGAGTCTTTACTTGTATATGGTATACTCTGGAGAAACGAGGAGGCTGTGATAGATTAAATTAGATGGCATGATGATAAATATATGAGCGCTTACTAGTAGGTGGTTCATGGCTGATAATATCCTGGCCTAGGCTTTAGATCTCAATAAAGATTTGACAATAGCAAGACGTTGGAACGATTATGAGAGACGCGACGGTGGAACAGTGAAGGGTGATTAATTTCCAACTCCGACAATTTATTCCCACTGCCGTCTGCTACTCCGAACACAACCGCCGTTGAAGATACAGCACACATCTCTCCGGGTGTCGACGATGAGCGCCACACCCTCCACATCCACTCCTACAGACCTCCCCCATGTCGACGAAGTCGGTCTGACCAGTGGACCCTTGAAGAGCGCCGCATTCTTCATCGGGGCATACTGCAAAGAGTACAACGGTTCGTCTGTAATCTAAGCCAGTTAATGAGTTGGGAAATCTAATAACACTTTGATTTTTCGCGTGTTTAGAGGACTTCATTCTTTGCAAGAATGAGAACCGAGACCCTGCGCATTGTTTGAAGGAGGGACGCAAGGTGACGCGGTGCGCACTCGACCTGTGAGTACTGGAATGCTGAAAGTGTTCCTTTGGACTCACAAATCCCTCGTTGTTAGGATAACCAAAATGCGAGAGAACTGTGGAAAGCAGTTTGACGCGCACTGGGAGTGTCTGGAGAAGAAAAACCATGTATGTCATTATATCCTTGCTTCCTGAATTTCATCGCTACGCGTTCCCATCGCTCTGGGATTATGTTTGTCAGAACCCAAACGCAATCGACGTGTATCTGGGCCTTGGACCCTCCTCGCATTTATATGATACTGATTGTTGTCGCTGCTAGGAATATTACCTCTGCCGCAAACCCGAACGAACACTGAACGCATGCATGTTCGAGAAACTTGTAAGTGTGGACCCTTCATTTACTTTCACAGTCGTAATTCTCCTGGGCATGATTTTCGCCACATACGTTCATCTTTTCTCTGATGACTAAATTATTAACGTACCTTCCTCCGTAGGGCCTCACCAAAACCATCCCGGGATCACCGCCAGGTCAAACGCCAATACACGAAGTACAAAACCCTATCTACAAGGCAGTACAGAAGTAGATTGGAAGGCAATATACCTGTTTTCCTCAGACCGATCTCAGATTGAACACTGGACTTGCGTGGTGTAGTTTGTTAGTGAGGCCAGGCTGCATCGTCTGGCTTTATACTTTTCGTTTGGATGTGATAAGATGCATGTACAGCTAAACATTGACAAGGTTTTCATACTACTCACGAATTCCCTGGCCTCCTTCGACTTGTGCGAGAGCATGGCATCTATTTCTTCCACTGATGAATTTGCTAGGCCTCCTGACAGCGATGCAACATAATTGACGGTCCCAATCTTCAAGCTGCTACTAGCTCGCAAGAAACAAAAACGAAAACAGGTCAAAAAATCGGTGCACTACACGACTACAAGATAGACCTATTGTTCTGTGGTAATATTCCTTCATGCAGGGGAAAACCTGCTTAATTTCCAGCAGTGGCGCATGTCTTTTTGTGGACTTTCCAGTCCGCCTTTTGACATTCGCGTGAACAATACTGCGTCTTCTTGCACGCAGTACACACTAACAGCTGAGGTTTTCCAGGCCCTCTACATTTGGCGCATTGCAATTTAGATGGACCCTTGTCCTCCTCGCCACCTGAAGAATTCGCCCCCGGCAACGAGAACGGGAAGAGCGGCCCAATCGCCACCCGCGTAGCCTCGTCGCGGAACGGCGCCCACTCTTTCACCGTCCCGAACCGCCCCAGGTTCTTGCCCTTCCCGCAGCTGCACAGCGGACTGCGCGCCGCCACGTCCAACGACGCGGGCACCCCCCGCGTGCGGTACTCGCACGCGTCCGTATGCTGCCACGTGCGGCACCGCTCCGCGAGCAGCGGCAGGAGGAGCGTCCACATCCGCTTCTCGTCCGCGTGCGTCATCACCTCGACGAAATGGCGGTGCCGCAGGGCGTCGAGCGCGGGGCGGAGCGTGGGCATGATCCTGTCGGCCAAGGGCACGGCGCAGGCGTCGAGGACGATGGTGTGCGACCCCAGGTCGAATCTCATCGCGTTGACGAAGATGTAGGTGTAGACGCCCCCGTTCAGGGGGTCGGACAGGCCGAAGACGCTGGACCAGTCCTGGGGCCGTGCGACCTGCAGCCCAGCGTACTTGAGGAACAGGCAAGCGGTGGTGTCCTTGACGTTGACGAACGTTCCGCGTGCCGGTTGGAAAGGATTCAATCTGGCCTCTGTTTCGGCCTTGGATAGCGTCAGTGCGATATGGATGTTGAGCCAGCCAAGGTCTTCTTCTTTTCCTGGAAGCGATATAGCTGGGAGGATGTCCAGTTTGAGATAATGGATGTTGAGCAGGTTGATCTGCTTGTTGTCGTTTGCCACAGCAAAAGGATTGAGGGAAAGATCGCGAAAATCGCTGAAGTCTGGTCGAACTGGCGTTTCAAGCTAAGAAAGTGGGCGAATAATCAGTTTTCCGAAGTGTTCGTATATGTGCAATCGCTTTACCTCGATAAAAGACGATTTACGAGCGATTCGCATTTGCATCCGTTTCATCTGAACTGGGAAAGGGTATCTAAGCTGATACTTATGGTCGCCAAATATGACAAGCACAGAGGAATCTGTTAATGGCTTCGTTACCACCTTGATGCCGCTTGCAAGCGAACTCGCAGCATCAGCGTCAGCGATTTCTTTCCGAACGACGAGATTTACCGCTTTGTCACCAGAAGAACTGAAATTCCCCGTAACCTCTGTGACACTTTCAGATGCCGTCGATGCGTTATAGCCAGGGGTCTGGCGCAGACGTTCCACCTCTTGCGCATTGCCCGGACGGTGGCGGACTACTTGGATATGGGTCGCGTCCGTCAAAGGTGTGGAAAAGATAGCAAGGCGCATCCCCAGCTGCGATTTCAAGTGAATAGACAACGGAGTGCTTCGGACGTGGAGTCCGACCTTGGTCGCTGCTGGCGCATTGCACAACGTCCACGATGGCAGATAGAAAGTAGCAATGAGGGAGGAACTTCCGCTCCATCCTTTCGGATCTTCCTTGATCGTGACATGAGGCTCGCCGTCGAGGACAGAAACCGAAGTCTCTCCGAAAGTAAGATGGATGGACGAGTAGATATTGTGGAAGCTGGGTCCGTAGATTTCGCACTGAAGGATCGGCGTCATGATTTCATCGGCATCCATATTCTCCAAACATGTGAGTTGTTGTCGAGGCACTTTGAGGACGACGCAGACGACGGACGGTACATCTTTCCAGCCCTGAAATTTATCTCGGGGTTTTCGGACATTCTCCGCATAGGCGGGGATAAGCACGTCGAGGGTATGCACACCGCGCAGGTAGAGCTGGCACATTAAATCCTGATAGCCGTTCAGCCCCATCAGCAGGCTTTGGTCGTCTCCAATGAGATCGACGAGATGGTCCATAGCGCGCGGCCAGTCAGCCTTGACATTCCCTTTGGCCAGCGCAAGAAGAGCAACGAAGCTCTCTCGCGTATAGTGGATGATGTTCTGTTTCTTGAAGTGCGCAACAGGGCCAGAGTTCTTGAAGTACAGCGCTGGATTTTCCGTGGCGAACATCCGCAGATACACGGAAAAAAAGAACTCCGCCAATGTCGCCTCGGCGCAGCCCAACTTAAAATTCCCTATGCCGGTATCCTGGGGTTTGGCGTTTGTATTGGGCACGAAAGCCGAGACGAAGCGCCACGAAAGAATTTCAGGCAGCTGGCCGGTGCGCGGATCGGCGGTCATCACTTCGTGCTTGTTCGAATGGCTCGTAAAATGCCAGAGGTGCAGCGAGGGCGCGACGCCCAAAAGCATGGACAGCGTCGGTACATCCGCACAGGCGATCTCGCTGAGCCCCGATGTTGCAGGAAGCGGAGGATCCGACCGGAGCAATGCGTTGGTGTGGAGGACCGACCAAGGCGTGCGTTCTAATAGCGGCACAGTCACAACCAGGAGGTTGAGCAGGCCGATGTGGTCTGCCAAGTCGGAGGTGTCGATGACGTTGAACTGCAAAGGAGCGGGCGAAGCGGAAGAGCCACTGTAATCTCCGACATCGAGTGCAATCGGCGACCCGCCCCATGGGTGAGAATAGATCCCTGTTTCGGTCGTCTTCTGCTCTTTGCCAACATGCAGGGCGCGACAAAAGTTGAGGGCATCGCCGACGAAGAAGCGTATAGTAATGTTCGCCGCCGACCCTGAGGAGAGACGGGCCCTGAACGAGGCGCACCCCGCTGCGAATTGTAGCTTGGCAGAGTCTACGAGATCCTCGAGAGTGACCGTCGCTGGCGGCTTTCCGTTTTTATCCAGTGCCAATCCTGGGGCCAAATAGAATGCCGTGATGGGGTTGGTACTGTAGTGAACGTTGAAGCTCCTGCCGGTACGAGAATATACGAAAGTCGGATTGACGTATGGTGTAGAGATGCCTTGTGAAGACCTTGATGGTGTGACTCCAGTGGTCCAGAACGACGTGAACGCCTCGACGCTTTTCAGATGGGTGGACATGTATAGGGGACCAGCGGCTCTCAAAGTACTTATCGCCTCTCCTTTGTGATATTCGCGGACTCTCTGCATTCCAGAGAGGAATGTTGCTCGCAAGGCTTTTCGCTCGCTCTCGGTCAAGTCCTGCGATTCGGCATACAAGCCCCAATGGCGACTGATCTCCGCGAGAGAATGTTCAGTGCAAAATCGTAGAAAACTGCCGTATTTGGAGTCTCTCCATGTTTGCATGTCAGAAGACGATTGGATAAGACTGCGGCATTGAGCGATGAGGATGTTGTGGGAGGCCTCGTCGAGGAAGAAGTGATAGAAAATGGACCAAGCGGCGTCCGTCGAGACTCCATCGGCGATCATCGTCAGCAAGAGTATATTGCGGGCTAAAAAACGAAAATTCTGAGTCCAGCAACATAAACGATGATTGATTACTCACCTAAAACCGCTGGTTCCAAGTCGCAACATGTAAAATCCAAATGACGATTGCCTGATGAATGTTAAATGGCTAGGAAGCAAAAGAAAGACAAAATATACATACCAGGAGCTAGGTCCGCATACACGGTATACAAAATACTGCGTGGGTCACCACAGCCCAGCAGAAGAATTTCCGCAGTTTTTTCGGGAGATAAGTTTTGCGTAAGGCAGATGGGCGGGGCATTCCCTATCAGATAAAAAGATGTTTTCTTCGACCAAAGGATCGGATGAGCCATCGCAATGAGGAGAGGAGGTGGGATTTGGCTTTACGCAAGTTCTTCCTAGGTTGGCGTGGACACTCTGGGAAGACTTGGCAAATGAATTCTATTTCAATTTTTAGAACTTGAAGAGCGTTGACACGTAAAAAGCTCATTCACTGACCGAGTGTTATCAAACAAAAAAAGGACACAGATAGAAGCTTATATGTGAGGATTTCTTGTTAGAGTCCGTGTGGGTAATGGAGGACCCATTAAAGAGTTAGCTATAGGCATTATATAGAGACGGTGACGGTGCCACAGAGGGTTTGTGTTGAACAGGCCGCCGATCACACGCGGCATGGTGCGGTAAATCCCGAAGCCGGTATACTTGGAATCAACTTGGAGTTGCGTACTGTTCACATAATTCATACCGTAACGCTCGTTCTGTCGGTGCAAATCCTCTTGTGGGCTTTCCAGTCAGTTTCTCTATACTCGCGCAAATAATACTGAGTACTGAGTCTTTATGTACGTACTAGCACTGGCGAGAAGCTGGAACTTTGACCCTAACGCGCTGTCCTCCTCGGCGTCTAAAAATTGGCGAGGGGTTCGTAACCTAAACGAGAGAAAGTGAAGAGAAGTGCATCCCCGAGTCTTGGTCCTAGTGGCCTCTTTAAATTGGTTTCCACTTGAAAAGGGTCCTGATCTGCCTGGCGGACTCTCTGGCTGCTCGAAAGAACTGGCTTCTCCAAGAAGCTGGAACTCATGACGTGCGATACTCGCAGGTGTCTAGACTCTATAGATTTTCACGTACGACAACATACAAAAGGTACCATGCTTGTTTCAACGAAGGTAATGCGACAGGTTGAATTTGGGTCGAATCGGAATAACAATCGAGCTACTCAATAATACACAGCCAGAAGGAACCCCCATCCCACATGATCCCCAAATTATCACAAATCGTTTGTACACTAACTCATCGGCCGACGTTCCCTTCAGAACTTTGGAAAGATAGGCCATGGGTAGTATGTATCAGTCATCTCAGCTCCCAACGAATAGGTCTAGATAAAAAGTGCATACCATTTTGCTGCTCTCATGATTCTACATTGCTGGGGGACAGACATGGACATAGGCGCGACCATATTGACCTCTTCATGCGCCTATCAGGTGAAGTAACGGGCGTGTGCGAAGGAGATAGATGTATCGGCTCGTGGACTGGATCGTTCTCAACGAGAGGGCTTGTCGGTGTCCTGTGGAGTGATCCTGCAATTGATGGAGGCCGATGTTGGGCATGCGATTCGCTTTCATGTCCAGGATTCGACACACTATTGGATGAAGACCTCTTTGAGCGCCTATCAGGTAAAGTAATGGGTGTGTGCAAAGGAGATAGATATATCAGCTCGAGGACTGCATCGTTCTCAACGATGGGGCTTGTCGCTGTCCTGTGGAGTGATCCTGGAATTGACGCAGGCCGATGTGGGGCATGCAATTCACTTTCATGGCCAGGATTCGACATACTATCGGATGAAGACCACTTTACGTGCCTATCAGATATATCTATCAACTCGTTGACTGAATCGTTCTCAAAGGAAGGGATTGTCGGAATTGACGCAGGCCAATGTGGGGCATGCAATTCACTTTCATGTCCAGGCTTTGACATTCTATCGGGTGGGAACGGCTCCAGCCTGCCAAAAAAATCAGCTGGAGAACCCAACCCACTAATGGATGTCGGAGACTCGACGACAAAATTGCCGCCGAATACAAGCATATCGTCTCTGTCTGTGTATGGCAATATACCGCACGTCTGTCGAAGTAAAATGTCGTGCGTTGTCTGAGTGGCTAATTCCATAATTCGGCAGAAGGGTGTCTTACCTTTAGATATTGCTCACTGTAACTTTTAAAGTTCCTCAACATCCGATCTGAATCACCCTCCTGATCAATGTACGCTGCTGGAAATTGCTGTACCCAAATGGAAAAGGGGATTGCAACAGGTTTCATGGCTGTTTCATGTTGGAAAAATCGATCCTTCAGGAGCTGAGCGAGATTTGAATCTTGCGAAGCTTTGGAGAGTATGTCTTTGAAGAAAGACATTGCTACATCGTGAAGAGGTATACGAATGTTTGCGTCAGATTCATCAGTTGAGTAGTTTGATTCATCATCGTATTTTCCGATTGGTCGGACTTGTCGTGCATCTTCATCAGACCTACAAAAAGAAGTCGTCAACAGGTGCACTGACATTGGAATAGCGTAGCAGTGGAAGGAATATTCACGTACTCGGGGAATACGAGTTCAATGATTTCTTTCGCAAATGCTGCATAGTTTTTCCCATCTAGGTAATACTCTCCAGCCCTGGTTTTGTCCTTGAAAAAACTTCTCCAGAAAGGTGTGAAACCATTGGGGACTGTTTGTGAATGCAATGCCAATAATCGCAAATCCATTTCACGGAGGTGTTCAAGCTCCGCCATCGAAGGGCGTCCTACATGGAGCAAGGTTTCGAACACATCTTCACTATGTTGCCAATAGCCAAAGGAGAAGACAACAGGAATATGCGAGCGTAGTCTGTGAGGGTATTGCGAGAGGCGATGAAGGAAGAATGTGTCAATATCATTCTGCAGACGGGGATAAACATCGACCCGATCCTTTCCCTATTGCAGATGTGGATTGAAAAATTTCAGACCACACTCCTCCAAGGTATATTGATTACGAATGTATGAATCGATCGACTGACCTGTTGTCTTGCACATTGAAGAAAATCGGCCCATTCAGACTGTAAAATTCCTTCTATTTCTTTTTCACCACCAATTTCATCAAGCACTGCTTTCAAATCGAGCGCCGCAAGATCATCCGCAACTTCGTTGTTTGCAGGTATTCTCTGGCAATGTGTCAGGAAAGCATCCACTAAAACTTGGATCCATCGATGCTCATGGTTCCTACAAAGGCTACGAGGATAATTCCCGATCGCCTGAATCCATTGTCGAGTGAGTGCAATATCACCTTTTCCCGCGTCGATAAAGAATTCTTGGGATCGAGACTGGTCCAATAGGAAGTCATACATTGAGGCATGATGTATCCGTATGACGGAGTCTGTGTCCTGAAAGGGCGGGACAAACACGAGGGCATGCATATCAATTAGGGCGGTGCGAACCCCAAAGCCTAGTAAATCCTCAACCATATTCACTTGTAGTACATCGTCACGGTCGAAAGAGTCCGAGTCGGTTGTGAGCGTGAGTACTGTCAGAATACTCATGACCTTTGCGCGGTCGACCACCGAAGACAGGATAAAGCGATACAGCGCATCTAGGAGCGCGAAAGGAGTTTCATCACCCGCAGCGAATAGACCAAGAATAATGTTTAGTCGCTCTCTAGGGTCGTGTCGAGGAGAATCGATGAATTTCACGACTGTTGCAGCAAAGAGAAAGTGACCGGAAGATTTCTGCACAAGATGATCGACATCGGCCTCCAATGGCCATTGTGTGGCAGGGAGGTAGTTTCCGATCTCGAGTTGATTTTCTCTGATTTTCTGGAACATTGAATTCAAATATACTTTGATATCGTCATCTGGTTTATAGTTGTCGTCCAGCGGCATTCCTTTTGTGAGCGTGGTCAGGGGGCCTTGTTGACAGCCCAGCGGATCTCGTATTCTGGGCGGCTGGCGATTAGGAAAATGAGAGGTAAATGTTCTAGCTCATGAACGGCTGTCCCTAGGACAGCGATGAGTTCGGCCTGTGCTTGACCATCGGGCCCACATTCGTCGATACCATCCATGACTACAAATCTCGTCGTCTGGGTTTGGAGGGTGGGTTGTGCTGCCTTGATGGGGTTGATCACTAAGACTTGCATTTGGGTTGAAAGCGAGCGATGAAAGATGGTCGGATCTTCTTCGATTGCCGCGAAGAGGGGTTCGCGCATCTCGGGAATACACCTTGAGAGCTGGTAGGAAAGTGTTGCGATGAATTTTGAGGAGTTGTCGCGTCCAGCTGTCGAGCGAGAGAAGAAAAATGACGCGGCCAGTAGGCCTTCCTGTTCGCAAGCCTCTGCAATACTTTGCGCTATCGCACTTTTGCCAGCACCGGCAGGTCCGTACAGCCAGAGGAGAAATTTCTCTCGCGCTTCAGGTGATTTTATCCAGGCCGTGATCTCTGCAAGAACAGCTTTGCGAGTGCCTTCGTGGCATCGAGGTGGATCGCCCCGTTCGGCGGCATTGTGAAAAGCACCTGTGACGATGTTGTCAAGAAGAAGTTTGAACCCTGTAAATTCTATGCTTCAGTCCTGCAATTTTTCAGAGGAATGTTAGGATGAAGTACCGTGTCGGTCCGAGGTGTAATTGTTGAAATATGCATTCCCTTTCACAGTTGCGAAATTTCCACCTTTGATTTCGATATTCGACGCATTTTTGAACATCGACATGACCTCTTCTGAGAATGTGGATTAGATGGAGGCAGTAGCACGGCTGGGTGCTAGCAGGGCACCAGTGTTGTTACTTGTATGAGCGTGGTCAAGGAGCACTGCAACCGCATAGCAGTCAATTCATCCTGCCATCAGGTTCGCCATGAGGCTCTGCCAGTCTCACCCCCACGCTGGATATAACACAAGTATCAGACTGAAAATAGATAACACGGCATTACGCTTCATGATATCGGTATGTGAGGTCTTGAGATCCCACATAAGCTTTTCCATAATGATGGTGTAAGGTATCGGACGGACCAGCAGCCCGTATGATTATACATACATAAGGCAAACTGGTGGACTGTTCTATGTTCTTTGAGGTTGACTGCACTTAGACTTGGGGTAAGTAACGTATAAATCTTATAAGCAGGTCACAAACTCAATATGTCGCACGACGACAAGAATGTAAAATCTCACGCAATAGGATTGCAAATATGTTCCAAAACTCCATCATCGCCCCCAAATTGCCCTGGTACCGCCCTTCGAGATATCGTCTTTCAAATGACACTCGTTTTATTATAGCACATACTTTCTCGCGGATTTTCCAATGGACCTTCTGACACGGGCGTGAAGATCTGAGGTCTTTGTCTGTATTTGGAAGCGATAGAGCTGGGAGGACGTCTAAATTGAGATAATGAATGTTCACAAGTTGATCTGCTTCTCGTCGTGAGCCACTGCAAAAGGATTGAGGGAGAGGTCACGAAAATCGCTGGAATCGGTTCAAACTGTTGATTCAATCTGGTGGTTTCATGAATAATCGGGACCTTGGATCCGAGCTTGTGTGTGTTTCATCTTGATTGAGAAAGGGTAATTGAACCAAAGCGCATCATCACTGAACGTGACGAGAACAGAGGCATTCGTCATTGGCGTTGTCGAGACCTAGATTCCACTTGCAAGAAGGCTTGCCGCGCTGGGGTCCTCAATATACCTTCGAAAGGCAGACTTGTAACTCTCGCCAGAAGAGTCGAATTTCACTTTTATTCCTCCTGTATCGCCGAACGTCGCAGATCGACTATAGCCAGGTGTGTTGCGACGAAGTTTGATCTCTTGCGCGTGATTCAGATGATGGCAGACCACTTGGACATGGGTGGTGTCCGTCAAGGACATAGAAAATATGGACAGGTGCATGCCCAGCTATGCCCAGATGCGCCGTCAAATGACAAGTCGCCAGGGTGCTGTGGATGTGAAGCCCAACGTGTGTTGCTGGCGGGTCGATAGTCACCAGCGGCTCTCACAGTGATGATAATATTTCCTGCGTAAAGTTTGCGGATTGATTGCATGCCGGATTGGAAGGATGCTCGTAAGGCCTTTCGGGCGTTCTTGGAAAGATTCTGTGATTCCGCATATAAGGCCCAAGGGCGTCTGATCTCTGCAAGGGAATGGTCGGTGCAGAATCGTAGAAAACCACCATATTTGGAGTCTTTCCAGGTATTCATGTTGGAAAATGTCTGGATTCCGGCATTGGGCCATGAGGATGTTGTGCGAGGCTTCATCGAGGAAGAAATGATAGAAAATCGACCATGTAGCGTCTATTGCGACTCCATCGACGATCATCGTCAGCAAGAGTATTGCGGGCTGGAGAGGGTTCAAACATCAACTTTCATCAATGTGCGGACGATCAAGCTAGGACAGTCGCAGCATGTAAAGTCCAAATGTCGATGTTCTGATGGCGAGTGTTAAAATCGTCAAAGGATTGAAGAAGAAATGAAGAGGACGAACCAAAAGCTATGTCCACATACACGGTATACAAAATGGAGAGCAGGACGGAGGGTGCAGAGAGAATAGCTAGTGTTCGTCTCCAGGCTGCGGTTTTATAAGGTCACCTCCGGAAGTATGGATTGGCTTTGAGGAATTTCAGTACCGCTGAGGATGCGAATCAGATAGGCGCCTAAGAAGTACCGATTATGGGTCCCAAGCTCCCTTTGGCACTGGTCATAATTTGGTCTGCTCTTTGTGGTGTTGACCCATGTGAAATGTGAATGGAAAGAGACCAGTTGGGTTACTTCAACGACATGCTATGCGGACTGCTCCCAATCTTCCAGTTTCCAGTCTTGATCCAGAACCAAACGCGGAGTTGTAGTGTATCGTCGACCTTCTTGGAAAGGCGTTTAGACGAAGGTGGCCGGAGGCCTGAGGCCTGAGGTTCAAGTTCTGGAACAAGTTCGAACATCTATCTGGAATTTGAACGAGAATGATTTCGATCCACTGCGACACATGGCCGATCTGTCCGAATTATACTGAGCGGCGCACTTGAAGTTGCGGGCTTTCTAGAATTCTGAATAAGTACATGAGCATGGGTTCCACGGCGCCGCTTGAGACCGCAATGGTGGCGAGGTTCATCAGATGTTGTTCACGGAAACATGTTCTAGTTGGCCGTGAAGACGATAAAGTTGCAATAAGACCAATCGGGGAAGTCTATGGACACGACCATAGCGTGAAGGTGAGTTCGAAGGTTACGGGAGACTCGGAGTCGGAGAGGAAATTTTGGGTGGCATATCACGTGATAGGTAAATACGATGACAAGATTGGCCTGGAGAGCTGGAATTCTTTCCGACTGACGCATTCCATCTGACAGCGTCCTCTGCTACCTCCTCCTCATTACCTCTCCATCCCTACTTTCAACGACCACATACCAGAAAGCATCGCTATCATATCAGTCCAATATGACTACCGAGGCTCAAAATGGGTATGCCTAGATGTCACTTCTGTATTCTCCTTGACCCAGCAACTTTTCTCCAGGTATCTGGGAGTGACACCTCCAATATCGACACTTGAATCAAGCCCCCGCGAGAAAGAGGTCACGATGACGCTCATGGACGAGCTTCGACGACAGAATACATTCGAGTCGGAAGAGGAAGCCAAAACGAGGTAAGCAAATCATATGTGATATGTGGACCGGGCTGCTCTGCAAGTGTTCGTTTCGCAAGCCATACCACGAGAGAGGCCTCAATACGTGTCCGAACAAACCGCTCGTGAACATCAGTGTGGCATCCAACCGCCTGGGGTCGGTTTCCTCTGGGGTTCGATGTCATCTCAGGCAAATGAAATGATCTATGACTGGCCCGCTTCTCGGATCTCGTTGGCCCGTGGCTCAAGGCTCATATGCGCATTGTAACAGGGAAATTGTCCTCGGGCGTGTGGCTGCTCTGGTGAAAAGGTTCGTCAAGAGAATCTCTATGGAGCGCGGTCTCTCCGAGGCAGCCGCCAACGCGGCTGGAGGCAAGATCTTTACCTTTGGGTCATATCGACTAGGCGTGCATGGTCCAGGAGCTGATATTGATACCCTATGCGTCGTCCCTAAACACGTATCTCGCGAGGATTTCTTTGAGACGTTTGAACCTATGTTGAAGGAATTGGAAGGGGCGACGGAAGTTTCGGTGAGTTCATTCTCTACATCGCTCTTCGCATTCATATCTGAACTCCTATCAGGCCGTTCCTGAGGCCTTCGTTCCCATTATAACATGCGAAATTTCTGGTATTCCACTTGATTTTCTTATGGCTCGTCTAGCCCTTTCATCAGTACCCGATAATCTGTCGTTAAAAGACGACAATTTACTACGGAGTCTCGATGACCGATGTGTTCGAAGTTTGAATGGTAAGTAAACATCTTCCGTCTCATGATTACTTACCTTCATGCGTCGTCTTAGGTTCGCGTGTAATTGACGAGATTCTACGGCTCGTTCCCAACGTTCAAGTGTTTCGTGATGCTCTACGATGTATCAAGCTATGGGCGCAAAGTGGGTTTCCATATTCTCCTATTCGTTTGCTTCTAGCCTAAATTGCTTATCTAGGACGAGCTATCTACTCCAACGTCAACGGCTTTCTAGGCGGCGTGGCCTGGGCTCTGCTAGTGGCCCGAATATGTCAACTATACCCAAATGCTATTGCCGGCGCTATTGTCAGCCGTTTCTTCATCATCATGTACCAGTGGTTAGTATGATTATACATTCTCCGTTTTCTGTGTGGAACTAATCTTGTCCTCCAGGTCATGGCCACAACCTGTGCTTCTGAAACAAATAGAGGAAGGTCCATTACAAGTCAGAGTCTGGAATCCCAAGGTACGGCACATGTTTTGTTTTGCTTTTGGGTCTGATTTCTGAGCATTGTCCATAGCTCTATCCTGCTGACCGGGCACATCGAATGCCTATCATCACACCTGCATACCCTGCAATGTGTTCAACTCACAATGTCACTGCTTCAACACAAATGATCATCACTGAAGAATTCAAACGAGGTATATTGCTTTACCTCCTAATGTGATCGAATTTACTCTTAACTCGGGATAGGTGCCGAAATTGTCGACCGCGTCATCGTTGGAACGGCCGAGTGGTCAGAATTATTCGCAAAGCACGATTTCTTCCATAAGTATCGATATTATCTACAAGTCATCGCTTCGACAGGTAACGCGGACCTACAAAGGAAATGGTGCGTTTCATGAGCTACTTCATACTACTTTCAACCTACTGTTTTCCAACAGGGCCGGCACTGTCGAGTCACGGCTGCGCCAACTTGTGATGAAGCTGGAATACGTCGACTCGCTCATCCTCGCGCATCCGTTCATCAAAGGGTTTGACCAGGTCTCGTATTGTCTGTCGGAGGAGGAAGTGCGGGCGGTAGCGCAAGGTGAAATATCTGACGCCATAGCGAGCCGGAAAAAGGAGGACATTGAGGGCAAGGAAGGTGCGGGCCCTGTGTACTCGACGACGTTCTACATCGGTCTCGCTATTGAGCCCAAGCAGCGTAAATTTTTCGTTTTTCTTTGTGCTCGGAAAACAATGCTGAGAGTATGGGTTGATTTTTAGCTGGCGCTGTTGGTCCTCGGAAACTCGATATCTCATACCCAACGACCGAATTCACGAAACTAGTGAAGATGTGGGAGAAGTTCGACGAAAGCACGATGGGCATCGTCGTCCGACATATCAAGAGGTAGGTCTTCGATATCAACCCGACGAATACGATAACTCAAAAATCCGATCGGACACACGTAGCTCTGGACTGCCCGATAACGTCTTCGACCCAGGCGAGCGCCCGGCCAAGACCGTCCAGAAGCGGCTCAAGGTGGGTTCTAGCCGGCTCTGGTTGCGCACCAATAACTCGCACTAAATTCTCCACCGCAAGGGATCCGGAAAGTCGAACAACCTCTCCCCAGACATGCCCAATAAACGCCAACGGTTGGTTTCTGCACTATCTGAAGTGGCGCGACTCTCTCCCTGCGACGATGTACTTATGGCTCCTTTTGCCCCCTTCCGCAGGTCCTCGCAAATGATCGCGACGTCGGATCTGGCGCTCAAGGTCACGGCGACGGAGAACGGCGTGCACGGCACCCCCGGGACGACGCCGGGGGGAGGGGCGAACAACGCGACTGTGCTCAGTAGCGTGTCGGCGGCGGCGGCGGCGGCTGAGACGTTTGTGCCCCAGAAGGAGCGGACGGACGTCAAGTCGCCGCAGCTGCCTTTCGGCGAAAACGTCGCGGTTGCGACGGGTCCTCTCACGGCGCAATGAAGGATGCGATGCTCTTCTCTCTTTTCTGTGCGGATCTGGAGCGCGTCGTCGTCGTCGTCGGCTTATGGACCCCTTAGAAATCGCGAAGGAGCAAAAACAGCAACAACAAAAAAACGAAAACAAAATTTTGTCCAGCACCCTTTCATGTCCTCTCTTGCGATGGTACTTGGTTTATTTATCTGTTCATTTTAACAGGGACCTCTTGCTTCCGCCTTCACCAGCCTGCCTATGGGAGTGGATCGGAGTGAACACGGGTGCCTGCGCTTTTCCTTGAGTGTGGACGGGGATGGTATCTTCTGTATCTCCGCGTCCCGCTCGGTCCCTCATTGCCTGCCACCCTGCGCTGCTCGCTCTTCGCTCGTTCGTTCTTTCTTCTTCCTGATCTCGCCTGTGGGCTTCTTTATTATCCTACCATACAATACAACATACGAACCATAGTATTTGCTCCTTGTATTTTTTTTTGTTCTCGTATATACCGAGACCATAAACTGTATATTATCAGAGTATATTATAACCGTTTTGCTCTTGAAATTGCCGTGCTGGATTTGAAGATAGAATGTGATTTGCGATTTAGTAGGTAGTAGCAACATTTTGCATCAGTAGATTCAGTACTCACCAAATAGTCACCTGTTTTATGTCTGCCGTGGGATTTGGCCAGGGCTGCTGCCTGCCAGGCGCCAAGGCCATAAACCTTGACACTAACCTCCCTCTCCGAATGCCCTATATTTGAAGCGTCTATTATACTTAAAATCGCGTACTGACCCAAGGATGGCACCTGTATGTGACAGATAATCGATCTCGATCAACACAATAAGGACTATGCCTAATTAATGATATTTCGCAGAGCAAGCACTCGTACACTTACCGAAGGTTCAGACACTCGAAAGTTACATTGGCACGATTGGCTCCAGAGCTTAACAGGATTCTGAACTGTGCGTATTCTTTTAGCTCAAGAGAAGTAAAATATTGAAGGCTGTTTTGGATTTCAACTGACTCCGTTCATAGCCACTGCCTCATCTGAAGCTGTTTCTACACATGTCGGAGAGGACACCGTACCGATTCCTCAGCAACTTGTTATGGCACTTCGAAGGCATGTTTTCAATAACATGCCTCTTCGCATGATCCAACTTCCCGAGATGAAACTTATCGAACGAGACGAGGTTGTCAGTCATATCGCGACTCAAATGGCTGCCATTGACGAAAAGATGCTGTCCGAAATGAGGAAGATGATCGATGTCCTTGGGAGCCAACCGTCCTAGCCTTGGCACGACAAGAAACATTGCAGGAGGAAGACGCCAGAGAACATCCATGGGAGACAATCTTCCAGTTCCTCTTTCTAAAGTTTGCACGTTTTGCCGTCCTTTCGCATACTTGGCAGGACAATGAAATCATATACAAAGATATTCTTCAGGAAGCCCGAACATATCAAGATAGACCAGGATACCAGAAAGTTAAGAAATTCTGCCACGTTGCATACAAAGATCACAATATTTCCCTTGCGTGGATCGACACGCTCTGCATCAACAAGGAGAGTAGTGCCGAACTCGACGAATCCATCCAATCCATGTACAAATGGTACCGAAACTCATCCGTATGTATCACTCATCTTCGCAACACCACCTCTTTCGAAAATATGCGTTCGGATAACTGGTTTAAACGCGGTTGGACTTTACAAGAACTTCTGGCTCCCAAGAGCATGCAGTTTTATCACGGCGATTCTTGGACGCGTTTGACACCCATTGCTGATGGCAATGATAAGGCCAATCCCGAAATCCAGAAGATTATTTCCGATGCAACTAAGATACAGGCACTCGACCTTGTATCTTTTGACCCTCTAACTGGCAGTGATATTGCAACTCGCATGTCTGGGCAGCATCCCGAATCACAACACGAGGAGAGGACCGGGCGTATTCACTAATGGGAATTTCGGCGTCAATTTCTCTATCAGTTATGGCGAAGGAGAAGAACGTGCATTTTTCCGACTTATAGAGGCGATCATTAGCTCAAGGCATACTTCACACGTTATCCAGGTTCTGAACTGGGCAGGAACAGCAGTTTCCGATACAATTCACACTTCGCGCCTTATCCCATCTCGTCCAGAATGCTATCTTGCATCGGAATCTCAGCCCGAAGGTATAAACTTGACCATAAGGCCATCATTATATTTCCCTACCCTCTTGGAGCCCATGCTTCTCACTCATCTTGGCCTACGGGTTAGATTATTGCTCGTCCTTGTAACATCAGTCTCTCTACAATATGATCCCGCTCAAAAATTGGGGCCCTTCGATCTCACCATGAGAGTGGAATTCCTTCCTTCTACATTCCAGACTATAGTGGTCCTCCTCGAGAAACGATTTGCGGAAATCCCATACAAAATTGCCGATATCATTGATACTCAGGTGCCAATTCATATGAGCAGCAGTATTTTCGTCGGTATATACACATTCGAGGAGGACGATTTCGCTGATTGTGTCCACATTCCACATTCTTCATCAGCTATTATTCTTGGAATTCCAACGCTGTCCAAGGGTTTCAATATAAACACCCTATCGTCGAAACATTTTGGGCCCACTTCCAAAATTGATACGCGCAAATCAGTTCGGATTGATCGCAGCGTCTTCGACAATTCCGCAGGTATACCAGGCTCAAATGAGCCAAAATCCGATTTTATCTTGAAAAGGAACACTCTACAGACCAAAAATATGAAGTTGCTCGATGTGTACCTCTGATTCGGCTCTAATTGATACTTCCAATCGGACACTTTAAATTTTATCTCACTTTTATTGTATGTTCACAGTTTCCCGTTGGATTAAAGATATGTAACATGTGTCTCCTATTTTCTTCTACATCATTTCCAGGTGTATCACAGCAATACGAAGATATATTTTGAGTTACGCGTCAGTATAAGTGTAATTTTTAGGACAGCGTAATGTGATAAACTATCATGAATGTAAGTAACAACAGCATGGATTACATAGATATCCTTTTAAATAGCCTCCAGATTTTTCAGTTGCGAGTTTGTGTAATTGGAATAATAATTTCAGACCAGGGAACTTTTGCAATTGGTATATATGGTTTCATCGCTGGAGTCTCTGCGAAAGGTGATGGTTGTAGCAGGATATCAAGACTGATTGTTTGAGTGGATAAGTAAATCTTGAGGAATCCAACGTCAATGTCGTGCCCATCCCCAATCTCAAAGCAGACAGGCGAGTGTCCTTCCGGACCATAGCCAATATTCAATTCGCCTAATTGTCGGGGAAGATCGAAATTTCTGTATGGCTCAACGAAAGGAACTGAACAGCGCAATAAATGAATCAGTTCAAGTTACTCGTGAAGGCGAGGAGGCTCACATATGCTGAAATCACTGTTAGTAAAGTGGAATAGATTTACGCATAAATCCTGATCTGACTTGTTGACAAGCTTGATTCCGTAAGGCACGGGATAACCACTCTCATCTGCAATGACCAAGTCCATCGTGCCACTAACATACAAGTTTGGACCCACAGGCTCCAGTTTTTCATTCTGGAATCCACTGACTGCATCGATTACGGATATCTCTTGAAGTTTATAGAATTCCACCTCGATATTGCTGTGACTCGGAAGTATTTTTGAATGTCCCTTGCCTAATTCTTTGGGCAGACTGAGTTCTCGGTAGAAGTGGGCAATTCTGGAGAGAAGCCAGGGTAGGGCGTTGAGATCCTCTATGATGTGGTTGAATTTATGATGAGTAGCCGTCAGTATCATCATGCTGAGTTCCTTCTTATCCGTTAATTTGATTACGATGTGGGGGTCCTGGAATTCGTCGACCACACGGATATTATCCAAGTTATACATCGTGCTGGAGGTTTTTTGGATATCGTAATAGGTGGTTAGAAGGTCGTCGTTATGAGGGATATGAATACGAAGATAGTTTGTCTCCCAAAGCTCTTTTTCTTCAATAGCAATCATAGATTGACCATAGCCGAAGTCAGGAGAGCCATCTGGGACTTTTGCTACGAGAGAAAAGGGGGACAATTTGTCGACATGGAGTATGCCGAGCTGGTGGGTACGATTGGAGTCGGTCTCAAGATAGACAGCAAATTTGGAATCGAGCGTAATATTGTGTATAGTACCACCATGGATGAGATACTGGAGTCTTTCATCATTTGCATTTTTGACATACCCAAAACTAATAGGAAAGGCTTCGCGGTGGGTGACGACCTTGCCGTTGAATAGGATCCTGTCCAGGTGAATTCCTTCCAGTTGAGGATCCTGGCTGTAAAACAGACCGATCAATGAACATGGACGTGATGTTGAATATAGCAGAATACAATTACTTCGGAGTATATTCCAAGTTTGGATGTCTGAGAATATCGGAATAACGCAGTCTATCTGGCGGTACCTGCTGCAGTAGTTTTAGCAGGGAAGCAGTGAAGAGGCCATGTCCAAGTTTATTATCTTCTCTGGCCTGCTGATCCAAGCCACACGCCGCAAGAAGAATGTGCGAGCTCATGGAGCCCAAATCACTGAACTCGGAAGTGGTGCTCGAGCGCAGAAAAGGCTCTCCGAGTGAAATCTCATGATCAAGGGTCTCGTCGTAGTCGAGCGAGGGGGCCATTAACGAGCGAGCAAGGGTACCAGGTCCACTCTCTGATACCCTGGACCTCGTCCCTGGAAAAGAATGAGAACAGTCGAAAATGACAGTCTGACATGATTCAATTCAAAGAAATATTGTTGCTACACATTGGATGACTCACGATATTATTGCCCTTCTGTTTGGCAACCCTCGCCAGCAGAGCGCTGAACACAATGTCGGGGATAGGTGGAACTAACCATGCTCTCGCAGAATTATCCGCCTCGCAATCGTATGGAACAATCGCCTGCATCCTGGGCCAAGCAGATTCCCAACTGTAAGAACTTGTAGGGGGATCCATCTCGGTACCATGTCCAGCATAATATATGACGATAGCGTCGTCTATTTGAATGCGCTTGTCCTCCCTCAAATTCATGAGAGCGTTAATGATCGCGGACCGCGTGGCTTTCTCATTGGTGAGGATGGTAATCTGGTTGCTTGGGATGCCAAGGCTACGCAAATACTCATTGAACGCGAGTGCGTCCGCTACTGAACAACGAAGCGACGGGAAGGTATTGGGAAATGACCCTCCATACGTGTCTATGCCAATCAGAACGGCGAAAAGCCTGGTGTTACTGAAATACAAGAGTTGTAGTCAACTCGGGCCAAGAGAGTAGAATAGCTAATAGGAACGGTCAACTCACCGAAACCCAGGGAGGGCGCTTGAGGAAGAGACGTTGTCTGCGGAATTTTTTGACCTAGAAATCTTGGACATTGGCATATAGTTAATCAAAGAATTGGAAGGTTCTGTGCAAAACATGCACGCTTCGCCTCTACTTATACAAACAACCGTTTTGGGTAATCGCAAGGTAATCGTCCAGGTGCAACTTGATCTTAACGTTCTACATGGTAGGTTGAAAAAAATACTACAAGGGAAGATGGGTATAGACCAATGTTCTAGTAAATCTCATGGAAAAATACTGCCAGAAGCGTGCAAAGAGAAGAAATTATACCAATTATAAGTATGACCCAAAATTGACCCAAAATGTGAGGTATTCTATGATACAAATGAACTATGAAATCCGAAGGTAGATAGGGTGGCAACATGATGAATAGTGGTATACGAGTTAGTGGTGGGTAGAACTCTAGTTAATCCAATTTTAGGATAGTGAAGGAATGTGAGATGCTGATTGCTGAGGATAGACACGCATAGCGAACAGGACAACACAAAGGGCAGGGGAACGTCTATCGGTTCAGAGGCATGAGGATGAGGGTCGCGCTCGACAGGGAGAAAAAGAATGGACACGACATTAAATCGTATGCTGCATCTTCTGGCTTGCCTTGTACAACGCGCTCGCCTCCCGCTTCGAGAGGTACCACCGCCGAAGAACCACGCGCCGACTGCACACGCCGCGATACCGAACACCACGCCCACGCCCACGCCCGCCGCATTCCGCCCCGCGCCGCCCGTCGCCAGCTCGCCCGCCCCGCCCGCCCCACCCGCACCCGCACCCGCGCCCGCCGTCACATTCGACGGCGTCAGCCCGTACGGCCAGAAGTCGCCCCCGTTCGGCGGCAGCACGCACGTCAGCGACTCGCCGTCGCTCATCGGCTGGAACTCCGCCTGCAGCGCGAGCGCGCTTGTCGTGCCGGGCTCGACGAGGAAGGGCCCGGGGTGGGCACGGTGTCCGTCGTGGAGCAGTTCGGGCCCTGCCCGCCGATGAAGGAGGTGTTGCCGGTGAGGCGGTTGCCCTGCACGGTGAAGTTGGCCGCGGAGGTGATGGCGATGCCGTAGCTGAAGCCGCCGGTGAGCTGGTTGTTGAGGACGGTGCCGCCTTGGTTGGTGTCGTTCCCGTATTTGGTGCCGAACCAGGTCCGGGGCCAATGGCTATACCAATTCTAATAGGCAATTAGAAAGGGTTATTGAATGCGTATTCGTAGCTTACTTGATGAGAGCGTTTTCAAAGTTGGTTCCTTTCGTGTCGGTGCTGTTTCCCTCGTCCGTGGCAAAACCACCCATGATAAAATTATCATGCACGACGTGCCAGTGTAGTTGCCATTCCAAGGATTGTAGTCAACCAGGTTGATTCCGCCTAACAGAGTTTGCTAAATAAAAAATGAGTTTCATGGAAACATCACTTGTAAGCCGAAAAAAATAAGGCTTACATTCGTAATCCAAATTGTGTTATTATACACCTGCGTCCCAGGCGACCCAAACAACACAATACCGCCATCCGTAGGGCCCTCAACCATATTATTCCTGACCGTCGCATTCCGACAGCTCACGCTGATCCCGTCCGCCCACTCCTGGAACGCATCCGAGCCGCAGGGTCCGATATCGTTGTTCTGGATGACGATGCCGTCGCACGTCAACGGGCCCTCCGCGACGTGCAGACACGTCCAGCCGCGCGGGTCGTAGGAATGCACATACTCGACGAGCTGGTTCTGATTCGCGCCGCCCATCTCGATGTTGCCGCCGCCGTTGGTCGGTGGCGCGCCCTGACGTGTGCCGTCGATCTATTTCATTCGGAAAACGTCAGAATTAATCCGAAAGAAAAAGACAATAACAAAAAATAAAATAAAAATGCAAGCATACCTGAATATTGCGCAACTTCACTCCAGAGCACGTCGCGCACGTTCCATCCACAGCCGTCGTATGGCCCTGCCCGTTCTGCACCGGGCCAGACACGGCCAGGACCGCCCTCGCGTCCGTCGTCGGATAGCCTTGCGTGCTGATCTCCTGGTTCGGGTGCGCGAAGAGGATGGGCGCTTGGATGAGGTAGACGGCGTTGGGGCACAGCTGGAGCACGTAGCCGTCGCCCCCGTTTTGCAGCAGTGCGTTCAGACGATCCGTGACAGTGTTGGCGGGGTCGGGTGGCTCGCAGGTGCTTGAATCTCGTGGAACGAGCTCGTTTTCGCGTTCGTGTTGTACGTGGCTAGCAGAAGCGCGCAAAGTTAGCCTTGAAGGGTACGATAGATTTCTCGGGGATGCGTACCGTTTGGCCATCGCATTGTGCTCGCCTCTCTGGTGCAGAAAGTGTTCCATGGTGTAGGAGGTGTAGTCGTCGATAAGGAATAGCTTGAAAGCAGAAATTAAGGAGATAACGCGTCTATATCTAAGTGAAAAGAATGTGGTGGGATAGTGTGGCCCTCGGACGTCGTTAGTCCCTCGTCCCGCAGCACTGGGTATCCTAAAAGATAAGCAATACATTAAGTACTTCTGTACTAACGCGACACAATTTGTAAAGACTATTCACCTCAATTATACTCTGACCAGGATGGCTGTCTACTTGGTGTGAAAGCAGCTTGTGAAGTGCTAGGCCAACTCTCGGACCGTGGAGAAGAAGCAAAACATTACCAAATAAGGAAGTGATGGTACCGTTCCGGGCCGCGTCAACGTCATTTAACGGGCCTGCTACGCCGAAATGTACGCGCCCAAGTCAACTGTGCCACAGTCACTGCAAGTTTGAAAACGAACATCTGTGCCAGCGGGCGGGAATATCACTATGGAGAGAAATTCTCTCAATAGCACCTTCTTTCTTGGAGCCAAAGGACGACGCGTCATAATAGTCACCTTTCCAGGCAATTCTCAAGAGTCAAGATCTTAACCCTGGTCCCTTCCTATTCCAGACTTTCCAGCTCCAGGAGATAAGCAAGTGGGCTTAATGATCAACAGACGATCTTGGGATGGATATTCAGGTTATTGAGGTGATCAGGGTCCGTCTATTTCCCATAGTACTGATAATGGATTCATACTACTTTCATTCATTGAAACTGTTGCTTGAATTGACGGCGTTCCTACAAGCGCAGAGATGTAACATGAAGACATCTTTCGAAGGGACCATAATTGACGGGAGACGGGTATCCTAGGTATTACCTATGGTGTGTACACAGCTTAAAGCAATAAGGGGCAGGGGAATCGTGTTTGAGATAATCATTAGACCCAGTACAAGGGAAAGGCGAAGAACACAAAGTTCTGAAAAATAGATCGCAGATAAGTATGGCGCGAGGAAGAAGAAGAAGATTCAACCCAATAATTTGTAACGACATGGTTATAAAGCCAGTTTGGCATCCAAATCTTGGAATAATGAGATGGGCAACCAGCAAAGGAGAGATTTCATAGGCCATAGATAAAACATGAAACACGCTGCAGGTCCTATTTCTGTCTTTCCGTCAGGAGACTGCGCAACCATAGAAGACGAACGCCCGAAGATGTCTTGTCGAGTCGAAGAATTCCCCTGTCGATGACGGACATACGGAAGCATCAAATAATATTGCACGGCGGAGTTTACCAGATCGAAGACGGAGTGGCATCCTTGTGGCATCCCGTCTCAGAGCATTCACGCGCGTGGATGTCTCTCCGGCCGCGATTGATGCCCGTAGGATCGGCGCTCGTCGTCGTCCAAGGGCCTAGAATCGCGGGGGCGATAGCGGTCGTCCTTGTACGGCCTCTCCCTGTCCCTCTCAGGCGACCGCGACCGCCGTCTCGGGGACGCTGAGCGCGACACGCTCCTTCTGCTCCGGCTGCGGGCAGGCGAGTAGCGCCGATGCCTGTCGCTGCGCGCGTCCGAACGCGGGCTGTCCGGTGGCGGGGGCGGCGGGCGTCCGAGGCTGTTCAGCAGGTCCTCCACGCCCTTCATGCCGGCCGACTTGATCTTCTTTGCCTTTTTCTCCTTCTTCCTCGCCTTGCGTGCACGGCGTTCCTCTGGCGTTTCATCTTTGTGCTTTCCTTTCCCTTTGGCTTTCTTGTCTTTTTTTAGCGCCTTTTGCTCTCTGCGTGCGCAATCAGGTAGTCGCGCATGGGATCTTCGGGGTCAATCGACGCCCCAGTTGATGCTGATGAGTCGGACTCGCCACCGTCATCTAGTGAATGAAGTGTAAATATATATTTTCGCATTCGAAACGGGGGACGGGCCCGTCAAGGGGGCTTACCTATGACCATCTCGGGTTTGGCGTTGAGGCTCTGTTCCTCTGGATCAACCCACTCGCCCTCCTCGTTTTGATTTGGGCTGTTTGTAGTTCTTGACATGATCAACACGGAGCGTCTTTTCCAGGACCTTTGCGCCGTTGAGTTGTCGACGGCAAGATGGTGGACCGCTGATCCTCATACATGAGAAATGCGAAGCCTTTCCGCTTGCCGGTCTCCTTGTCGCGTGGCATGTTCAGGTCCAGTACCTCGCCATACCTGAAATAATGAGTATTTACGCGTCAGAAATCGTAGTGACTCACTGGGAGAAGATGGTGATCACGTCGCCCTCTGTGAGGTCGAAATGGAGCCCGCCGACGAAGATGTACGCGGAGTCCTTGTATTCATCGTGCCAGGAAGCGCCGCTGAGCCCGAGGTCG
>JACGCK010000344.1:0-36178 GCA_014925825.1 Pholiota molesta
AGGCGATGAGGTGATTAGGTGCTAGTAATGTATATATTTGGGCTGGCTTTAAGTTTGCGATTTACCGGCATTTCAAACGTGCGTAGCCGATCTCTATCAGGTCTGCATTACTGCATATCGATCGAATTCAGATCTATCCGTTGAGTTTTGTCGGTCTCTTGCTGCAACGACGAGAATGAATTGCATGTTTTAAGTGAGGAAAACAAGTCTGTTCGAGGTTCCCATCTTCAGGACAGCTTTCATGAGAATATTAATACAACGAAGGCTGTTTGGAAGATGTCATCGCACACACAAGCGCCAAGGATCTGTTGTGCTAAAAATAGTGCTTACACCTGTGCCACCAATGACGAGCCGTATTTGGAGCGAACGTGCGTCCACACATCCTCAATCATTCCACGGAAAGAATTTTTGCTATAAATACCTCTTCAACCATGATCGACTTCCTTGTCCTCGGTCTCTTGGGTAAAAACAGACTGCCCTATTATGATGACAGGATCTTGTCACTGTTTTTAAGCTTGCTTATAGTTGACTGTTGGGCCGTGGGGGAACACAGCATCGCAAAGAATTCTCCGATCATTTTCACCTACGGTTGCACACCTATATCAAGCGCCGTCGAGTAGCGCTGATGATATATTAGCGCCTGGCTCGGAATTATCCAGTGTCCACTTGAACAGATGGTACACTGCCCGGAGTTTGAGAAGCGTTAAGTATGCACAGATATCAGATATGTCCGTATATCTGATAAGTTGTAATAATCATGCAAGTCCAAGTTACGAGGCAGTGAGATTTAGCCCCAATATTAATATAATGGCAGATACGTCCTTGAAGGAGGCTCGAGCTTGAAGCTTGAACATTTGCACCTGAGAGGGTCAGTCCTGTTTTTCAGTTATTACACCTTTAAATTTCAATAGAGAACTGTTTGCGAAGAGATTGGGACCATTGCTCTTTCCTAAATGTTGATTATCCGAAATCCCACACAGCCGAAAAGAAACAAGTGTACGGGGGTCTTCAAATACGAGGAAGATAATAATTGTGAACATCACCTTGCTGAAAGCAATGGTCCCCCACCGTCGAAATTAGTAATCACCCTGTACATCAAACACTCGCAAACAGTATCCTACGGTCCAAACGTCGAAAAATGTTGAGATGGAATGTTGGTGACGTTAGAATCACACATGACCAAACAGTATAGCACAGCCTGAGCGCCGAGCTGCATGCTCTCTAGGGTTGCAACACCTATCTCGTCGATTTACCGAGTTCTATCTGTCCACCACTGTCAGCTCGCCGCCGCCCTCGCTCCCTTGTCACCCCCGCGCCGCCGCCGTGTGCCCCTCCCCTCCATCGAGGGATGTGGGCCGGCTCTCAACTTCGCCATCGCCAGCACAACACACCACGGAATCAGAACGCGACTCAAACAGGTTCGCATGGACGGGCGGCAGCTACGAGTGTAGCCGGAAGCTATAAGGGCAACAAACAGCGTGCATCCCGGATGGGCGGCTACGGACACGAACACGGCGGACGACGCGCGCATGGCGGACAGACGCGAGCAGTGAGTACGTCAGGGCTTGCGAGCGGGCTGATCACGAACGCGAACACAGCTCAACGAATGGGAAATGAATAGACGGTAGCCGCAAGTACGGCGACGCGAGTACGGCAGGGCGCAGCGACTCATACCCCACCATCTATACGTGCAAGGAGGCTGCACAGACACGCGCTCGCTGTGCGCTGCATACGCCCTGAAGCCGAGGCCTGGTCCGAGGACGAGCCCTGGCTTGGGCTTGGTATGGCCTACGGCTCAGGATCGCAAATCGATGAGGTACTCTTCTTTTTCATTGACATTTTCTTTGAGCACTCATCTTGTCACGATTTACATGGCCACCGGAAGTTTATTTGCATATACATAAGTCTAGCTTTGCTCAGTTGTCTAGATGAAAGTGTTACAGTCATACACCGAACTTTCGTGAATCAATCTTTTTTTTCCTTTGAAATCTCTACGACGACATCCAAGTACATCCAAAATTCGTTCGTGATTCATATTATACCCCGACAACATTCTATATACAATAGCGATCAAGAAATTATAAGATCTTTATACAAGTCTCTGTGGGAAAATGCTTACTATAATATGCCTACATTAAATGATTATCAATTTTTCATTATTTTCACGATCAGCAAGGTGTCGAGGAGACCGCAGGTCGACCTTTCATTGACATTGACAGATAATAGTACAAAAGTAGGATAATCGCGAACTGTCAATTTCCAAAGCTCGGATTGAAGCAGTTCATTTCTTGCCAAGGTGTTTCTCAAACCACTATCCCAGAAGGTACATGAGTCATCCATTAATGAAAAGATAAAGATGATTATAAACTGACCTCCTTCAAGAACTTTGCAGAGTCTTTAGGGTACCGCTTTTGAGTAGCATAGTCGACATATGTCACCCCAAACCGAGTAGTGTAGCCATCCGCCCATTCGAAATTATCGAGTAAGCCTAAGTTTAGTCAAGAGAAGAAAGCATCAGAAAGATGGCGTCTCCAGAGCGGTAAGAGTGCTTCCACGTACTCCATGCAAAGTATGATTGGACGGACACATCATCCAGAGTAACGGCCTCCAAAAGTGCGTTGGCGTATCCGCCGAAATACTCAACGCGATCGGCGTCATGAACAACGTCGGGAAGGGGGAGGACTGCATCGCTCTTCGCTGCAAAGCCATTCTCAGTAACGCTGTCGATGGCGTTAATTTCCGTTGATCTGAATTTGCATAGAACAGACTTCTGACTCACTATACTGGCTTATTGTATGTCTATAATTATCAGTGGCAGGGTCAATGAAGTTATTCGTTTTCTGAATAGAGATTTAAAACCCACCTTCCAAACGTAATTCAACAACTGTTACCGGACAACGAAATCAGATGCCCGCAAAATCGATATCATAGGACCACAGGTTGCTCACTTGTCTAAAACCTTCCGGATCTAAGAAGACGAGTGTGAATGCCGGTAAGCTATTGAAAAACAGCTGTCAGTGAGAACAAGCAACGCACGTATCTGAATCCAAGGAACGTGTGCTTTCCGACAAGACTTTTTCAGTTTCCCTCTATACTTCAATTCAATCGTCTTCCTCACCTTGTTTCCCGAGCTGGCTTCCATCTGGGCGCACAAATCCGGTTACTACATTTCCATACAATTCATCTTTACCGCCATCCTCTAAATATTGACATCGTACAGCAGAGTTAACGTTAACATCAACAAGAGAGGGCGCCAAGAAATAAAAGGACGCACGGACGAGGTTCGTTGTATACGTGTTTAACCCAAAGAAATCAGAAGACCCCTTCACGACGTCGATATCCTCAGCGGTGAACTCGGGCAGGCGATCTCCTATCAGCTCTCTCATAGAGGCAGGGTAGTACCCCTTGTATATGGGATCTGCGAACCACCCAAGGCGGGAGTCAAATGCACGTTGGGTAGCTTGTACATCTAAATGGTAGAAAACATTTTATATAGTATGAGCAAGGTAAAGTATAATAAATAATCACGCCTACTTTCTGGTTTATCATCGTAGGGAAGATAAGAACCGGTATCCAACGTGATTCCAATGGAACCCCCATGGACGGGAGCAAAGGTCTGACGGAACGACCGAACGGCATAGGCATGGGCCAATATGAGATGATGGCCAACGCTATGGCAGATCGCAATTAGTTCACACTTGAAGCACTTCGACAGATTTATAACAAAACTCACATAAAAGGTTCCGTAGATGTGTTGCCTTCTTTCGATTTTTCGCGGTTGCTTGAGCGGCCGGGGGCGAAAACGCCTTGACCATACCCGAGCACAGAAATGACCCAAGGTTCGTTGATTGTGATCCTGGAGAAATTTGAATAAGTAATATTCAAGAATTCTGATATTCAAGAATTCTGATTGAACATACCAATGCTTGACGACGTCGGCAAAAGCATTAAAACAGGTCTGCAACACGTTGATAAATGCATAGGCTATATCTCTGGAAGTAGAAGCAGTCATACCTCAGCGTAGTGTACGTAGTCCTTCACGACCCTCCTGTCTAACCAACCACCGTAGCTGTCATGCAACGCTTGTGGCAGGTCCCAGTGATACAACGTCTAGAAATAAAGTTGGTATCCAGTGCACATCTCCAACATGACCCGAGCCACTTACCACACAAGGGGTGATGCCCGCACGAACGAGCTCCTCGATAATCGCACGATAATGCAGCACGCCCTCCGTGTTGATTGGGTGCAAGCCCTCTTCGTTAGGGCGTCCTTGGAAGTCAATGATCCTCGACCAGGATAACGAGAACCTGTACGCGTTCGCGCCGTACGACTTTAGCAACGCGATGTCTTCTTTCCAGCGATTATACGAATCCGTGGCGACATCGCCGGAAAGCCCGTCTGCCGTGCGTTTGACGCCGTCGTGCGTGAATGTATCCCAAATCGACGGCGTACGGCCCCCCTTCTTTGGCGAGCCTTCGATCTGATATGCAGCTGGATAGATAAACCAATGGTAGAGTAGAATATTCGATCAATTAGCTGGGTTTAGTAGTGATCAATATAATCTTAAGGATTACCTGTTGCAAATCCAAAGAGGAAGTCGGATGGGAGTTTTGCCGGAGATGAGTCCATTGTCAATTGAATCTGGGTAATGTCTTGTAAAAGATTGTTAAGTCCTGCGTTGTAAAAGAATTCGGAGCGTTCTTATACGAAGTTTGGCCCAAGTATAGCCTTCCCCATAGATATGCACTCGGTACTGACCAAGCAATTGGCTTCCGAAGTTCTTCCGACAGTTGACTATCTGGGAAGCTATGCATATATGCGGCGAGTTTCTTGGGAATGAAATCTGTAAGCAGCCTGGAGTTCATTGAAACATTAGGCCGACAGGCCTTTCAGGATGTGAACTGAATCACTATATGTGACCCGCTGACCCACAACTGCTAGCGCGTAACAAAAGAGCTGCTCACATGAATCAAAATAAGCATCCATCATCGGAGAAGAAGCCGAAGAGTACAGAATAAGGGATTCGAAATAGAGAATGAGCCTATAGTCTGAACTTGAGTGTTGAAGGCGTTGGGTCAAGGACATACTTTTGTCGAATATTTGTCAGGTTAAGTCATAGAACGACGTCGAGCTTTTGGATTTTATCGAAGAATTAGCAGCAAAAATTCGAGAACTCGGCGTATAAGCACGTTATGACAGACAATCTGAGGATCATGAAGTGAGCTCAGAGCCGCTGGGAAGCCGCACTCGTATGGCAGTAAGAATGCAGATCCTGTGACAGTTGTGGAGAGCCGAAGCTGGAAGAAAGATCCCTGGTCGCGTGCCATACGTAACTCGTTATCATCCGCAAGAATAGACTGAAAAGGCGCAAAACCACTCCAATCTGGTGAAGAAATTATTAGCGTCGAGCCTTCAACGAATAGACGTCACATTTGTTTTTTCTTCCAACATCAACAAACTGCAAAACTTGGCCCGGGTGGAGATAGACCAAAATAGGCAAATAGTGCTCCATTTCGAGCAACTTTCAGACGTCGTGTCGGAGCCCGTGAAGTATATATGACATGAGACACGCCCCAGTTTCCAGATAACATGAGTCGAAGGCATACTACGTAGAGTATTACGTAGGCAAGTCAAACGAGAAGTCGCGAAATGGCTGGCTCAATCGTAGCACAGAAGTAATAGACTCTAGAGAACGAGACGAAACGTCAAAGGAATATCATGACGAGAGCAGAGAAGAATGAAAAGGGAAACAAGGGGCAAGAACCGTGCCGAGAGCCGAGACGCGGGTGGTTTCCAAACGCGCCCACGTGACCGTGTTTGTGTATCGTAAAGTGGCATTTACGAGGAACCTTAAAATCAAACGAACACCTCCCGATTCGCCCACACATATCATGGCCCGAAAGCGCTCCGCCGAAGACGACGACGCCGTGCCCCCTTCCTCCTCCTCCGTCCACAGCTCGCCGACCAAACGCCGCAGACAGGACACGACATCGTTCCCGCCCCAGACACCCGCCGCGTCGGCCGGGTCTAGCAGCTCCAGCAAACACCCATTCGCGACACCCAAAACCCCATACACCCCCTACCCCCTCCACGCCTCCGACTCGCCCTCCAATCCGTTCGGACGGAAGCGCAAAGAGCGGCTCATCCACTCGCTGCCCCCGGTGTCCTCGTTCAGCAAGCACATCGCGCTGCGCTTCCAGTTCGTGCGGCGCGGGATCTCGCCGCGGCAGGGTGGCGTCTACCGTGTCGTCCGCGTCCCCAAGAATTACACCTTCACCCATCTTCGAGCCTTGATCGCGTGGCTATTTGACACCCCAGCGCGGTACGCGAATGGCAAGGCGTGCGAGGAGGAGTTCTTGTTCGAAGTCAAGTCCAAGACCATGTTCTACAGCCCGCTGTATAAGCCTAGCCAGATCAAATCGGGAACGACGACGGTGAAACTGTCCAATGTACGCGACCCAGGGAGATGGCACTCTGGACATGGGTTTGGAAGTGAGGAGGATGAGCTGAGCGAGGAAGAGGACGAGCTGGAAGAACTAGGGAGCCAGGTAGAAGGTGAAGAGAACGGCGATGAAGACTGGAAATGGGTTGACGAAGAAGATTTTACACTTGCTCATGCGTGGCCTCAGGGTATTGACCCTCTAATAAGTATTATTTATGTGCGTCTGTCTGTCTCTCTTGATGTCAAAAATCATACTAATGTTTTCTCATCATAGTATCATTCACCAGGCACTCAAATCCACATATCAGTGAATACAACTCAGCTTCCTCGCCAACGAGGGATCTCCAACACGCCCCATGTATTTAACGCTCGAGGGCGCGTGCACTTGTCTCCTCCACCGCTTCCTCGACCGTTATTCACGAAATCCATACTGCACACCCTTTCCTCTTCTCCTGTTGGCCCGTCCGCAAGTAATACCAACAGTCGTTTAAATAATCACAGACCCACTCGCTCTGCTCCTCAAGCGAAAGCCAGCTCACAGGCGCATGAAGACGACGAACTCACAGATGCGGATGCGGATGGAGACCCAGATCAGGAGACGCAGCCCTTTACATCCAATCATCCTTTTTTCCAATCGCAACGGGATGTTTCTCCTTCGCCTTGCAAAAAGCGGCGGCGAGAAGACCCTGTCATTCTTGTAGAGGATTCGGACGCTGAGGACTCGGAGGAAGATGCCACGGAGGAGAATCTCGAAATCCAGCCTGATCCATCGCGGTGGAATGAACCCAGGCATGCATTCGCCCTTTATCTGCTGCAATTTATGGATCCGCTGGGATTTCCATACGATGGCATTGACGAGTCGTTCTTCGAAGAGGACAAAGTGTATGATCCTTTTGAGGACGATGATTCGGACGACGAAGTGGCTGCAGAGATTCGAGCGCCGATAGGCAAAGAACGAGAGCGAGAAGAGGAAAAGCAGGAGGAAGATTACGAGGAATACGAAGACGACCAACAAGAGGAAGAGGACGCGGAAGCGGACATCGACCTCGCAGCGAGCGAGAAAGAAGACGAGGAAGGCGAGGACGACGAAGCGGAATACGACGACGACGACGACGCGCACCAATACACACTGGGCTCCACCCCGGGCCTCACGCACTGCGACTCCTCGTCGTCGCCGCGCGGGGCGCACCTCTCGCCCTCCCTCTTCCCCTTCGCCGCGTCGAGCCTCCCAGACCCGTCGGACCTGAGCATCATCCTCGAAGCGCACTACCCGAACAAGAAGTACGCGCACACGCCCGCGCCCCCGAAGGCGCGCAAGCACCGCCTGCGGCTCTCGCGGGTGGAGAAGCGGTTCGCGAAGATCAAGAAGGCGGAGTTCCTGTGCAAGTACGACGAGGTGGAGGAGGAGCCGGCGGTGGTGGAGGTGGACGAGCTGGAGGACGAGGGGGAGGATGAGAAGTGGACGATGCCGGTGCTGAAGGAGGGCGAGGTGTGGGATCCGTTTGGGGACGAGGTGGAGATTTAGTGAGTTCTGCGGTGTATGGTTGCTTGAGTTCGGGTTTTGGTGGTTTTATTATTTTCTGCGTTCGTTGTTGCATATTTTTATAGTAGTATTATTTTGGGTTTGGAGAGTCCTTATAGATACAAGAAGCACGTCTCATTACATAGTGAAGGAAACAAGGCGACTACAGCTCTGAGCTCTGGAGATTTCTTTCCAAGTTTGTTGATGTGCGGTGAGCGATCTAGCCCTCGGGCGGGCCGGGACAGAAATTCTTGGCATTGCCGCATATGGTAATATCGGAAGCAATTGCAGTCATCAGCGTGCGATGACATCATATATTTTGCCACCACATCCTCTTCGGGACCTCCCTCCCAAAAAACGCATATCGTCACGTACAAACTCTATAAACCTTGTCATCGAACAAGAAACAGCTCTAAAGATAGTGGACTTGCCTAAAACGACTTGGTTCTCCTTATCAATCCCCGCTTTCAGTGGCTTTACGAGTCCAGGCTGAGCAGGAAGAACGAATCGGCGGAGCGCGTTTTGACATAAAGAAGGTTTGAACTGTGGAGCGTTCCAAATCTAATGACAGTTTTCATCTGATTTCCTTGTTGTTCTGTCTCTATGTAGCTCTATGTATAGCATCTGAAAGCATACATCATCATACACTTCCACGCTCGCGATTATTTACCCAGCGGAAGGTGGGCGGGGGACCACGTGAAGTGGAGCCTCTCAAGAGGATAAAACCTAGACGCATTGCACTGCCGCTCTTCCCGCCTTTTAACCCTTTTATACCCCACATCTTGTTATTTATCCAGCTACATATCTCCCCGCCTAAGCGCCTAAACTGCAAACATGAAGGGAATGATGAAAGCCCTCTGGTATAACAAGGTGATTACACACTTTGTGCCATTGATGGCCGTTATCTGTTATCAGTTATCTAAATCAGCTTTAGCCTAGAGATTTTGAGATAAAGCAAGTACCTATTCCCCAGATTGGCGACGATGAAGTCCTTCTGAAAGGTAAATTCGCGTGCCACTATTAGGCGAGATGCATACTGACCTTCGAATAACAGTACATTGCTGCGGTGAATATGCATGAGTCCATCCGTGGTTACACTTTTCTAAAGGCGGGCATTGTATTTCAGGAATATGCGGCACCGACGGCCACATCGACCAGGTAACATTTATTCTACCACCGCCTTTACTGACAATCGTGCTGATAGTTACCGATGTCAGGGCGAGTTCATCTCGCAGTTCCCTGTAAGTTGAATGACCTAGTATTTCTTCAAGCCGCTCAACATTATACCTAGCTTATTCCTGGCCACGAAGCCATCGGCAGCGTCGTCGAAATGGGCAAGAATGTGAAGGGTTTCGCTCTCGGCGACCGCTGCGTCGCGGACGTTGGCATCACTGTCAGTTTTCCAAGGCGCTTCTCAGCACAGCCACCAGGCACTAACTGATTTCATGATCCCCTCCATTATCCATGATGCATTAATGCCTGATCTGCGATTACGATGACGCCATCCCACTGACAGTGCGAGAACTGCTTCTATTGCCGTCGAGGACAATCGCTTCTGTGCGAGAATTTCCACGCATGCGGTGTTACGCAGGACGGCGGCTTCGCCGAGTACATCAAATAGTGAGTGCTGTCTGTCGCATGAGTTGCATGTCAGGAACCCAGTCATGACGCCTCGGATCGGGGGATTCATAGCCACCAGAAGAAACTGTACAAGATCCACAATCTTACAGATGAGGAATCGACCCTCCTGGAACCGGCCGCGTGTGCGATCCACGGGCTGGACAAGCTCAACCCGCCCGTTGGGATCGAGGTGCTGCTCCTCGGCGCTGGCCCGACGGGCCTGATCCTGGCGCAGCTGCTCAAGCTGAATGGGGCATCGCGTGTCGTCATCGCTGCGAATAAGGGCATCAAGATGGACATTGCGAAGAAGCTCAATGCGGCGGACGAGTATATTGAGTTGGACAGAAAGGAGCCCGAGCCGCAGTGGAAGAAGCTCAAGGAGGATAATCCGTATGGGTTTGATGTGGTCGTTGAGGCTACTGGGGTGGAGAAGCTTGCCAATGACTCCATCAACTATGTGCGTCGCGGAGGCACGCTGATGATCTACGGCGTTTATGAAGACAAGGCCTTGGTCCATTGGCCACCGTCGAAGGTGCGTTTTCGTCTTTTTTGGTTACCTCTTTATAGATCTGCGATTGATTACTATCTTCTTCGATACAGATTTTTGGCGATGAGATTAAGGTGAGATCAGCTGGTTTACCCCATTCCCATTCCGCATCTGAATAATTATGTTATCCGTCTGCCCCAGATCATTGGCTCGTTCTCGCAGACCTTCTGCTTCCCTCGAGCCGTCGCCTATCTCGATAGTGGCAAGATCAACGTCAAGGGTATGGTCACCGATGTGTTCAAGTTGGACGATTACCAGGCCGCTCTCGACAAGATGAACAGTCGGACGGCGCTCAAGATTGTCGTCACCCCTAATTAGAGGACCTGGCGGACAGCAAATATCCTGGATATGCTGGCATATAAACTAGGGAAGATCAGTAAAGATCTATGTACTATACCCACTGGAATCATGAATTATAACAATTTATTCGTTTGAAATTAGGATGTGAAATGTGAATAGAAAACCAGCCGCATGCGACTGTCACATACTTTGACATTGCCCTAAAAATCATTACTGGACAAATCTTCGGTGGTTCATTGCCCAGATGTATGTACACATGCTCTCATATGTCGGCCTCTAGATCAGCAAAACAATCCAGACACTGTCAACGTTTTGACAATCGGACTTTCGAGTCCTGCGGCCAGCCTACCGCCATCGCGTGACGTCACTGTTCACGTGTACAACCTGCCGTTTGCGGAATTCAAATTTTGTGCCGATCGGATGACTGTCGAGTCTGTCCAGCCCGGCCCATATACTTCGTACCTACTCCAAACCTACTCATACCTGCCATGGCGCTTCGAGAAACTTGATACCCCACAGATTCACTCTATAGCGATAGCTATTTTACCACTACACCACGACATAGAAAGTCTCCACTTACACAAGACCGTTCATAGAAGATAGAAGAATTAATCAGCACGAGATGGCAAGCTTTCAAGCCGGCGAGGTCACCACGTCGTCTGCAGTTGGAGGAATGCACCCGGACGACCCGTCGACGATGACGGCGAAGAAGGCGGCACAAGATATCATGTTTGGGAGTGTACGTCTGCCGTTTTTTCCCGGTGGTCATCGGCCACATTAGTATCTTCTTAACGAATTGCAATTAAAGATTGCGGGCATGGTGGCTGAAGTCTTCGAATACCCTTTCGACTTGGCGAAGGTGCGACTGCAGTCACAGGTGTTGGCGCCTGCGTCAGCGAATACGGTGCATTTTGAGGGACCGATGCACTGTCTGATTCATACATGGAAGACGGAAGGGGTACAAGGTCTTTATCGGGTGTGTTGCATTTGACTTTCCTCGAGGCGTGCATTGAACATTGGCCTCAAAGGGCTTACCAGCTCCCATTGTGGGTTCCATGGCGGAGACGGCAGCATTATTTGTTGCATATTCAGCATTCCAGAATTTAATCAGGACATACTCACCGACTGCGTCGGGGCATCCGCCACCTCCACTTTCAATACCTCAATTAACATTAGCGGCTGGTGGTGCAGGATTCGTGACGAGTTTCGTGCTGTAGGAACTTTTTTCTTCCTGACTTCGTTTTTGGTCGTTGATTCTGCTTCCAGAACACCCATCGAACTCGTGAAATGCAAGATGCAGGTGCAAATGCTCAACTTCCACCCTCCCACAGCCCCAGGCCGGATACCTCGGCGGGCTGTTCCCGCAATCCCCTCATCATCCTCCACTTCCCATAAACCTCTTCCTAACGGGCGCGCGTCCTTACACCATAGCGCTGCGTCAAGATCCGCCGCCGTTGAAACCCTTCGACCGCCAGGACCTATTGCACTCATTCGCTCCATTGTCGATTCATATGGCGTACGCGGTCTGTGGCTAGGCCATACCGGCACTCTCGTCCGCGAGACAGGCGGCACTGCCGCGTGGTTCGTCGCGAAGGAGTGGGTCGCGCGTCAGCTCATCGCGCGCCGGATACACCAGTCACCCTACATAACGACAAGTGACGGCACCAAGATCCCGCGGACGGCGGCGAACACGGAGCTCCTTCCCTGGGAGTCGGCGTTCTCTGGTGCGATCGCGGGTGCGTTTGGCGCGCTGGTGTTTTATCCGGCGGATACTGTGAAGAGCGCGATACAGACGGAGGAGGAGCTGCGGCCCCGGATGGGGCCTGCGTCGGGTGCTTATAGGGCGCCTTCGAGCTCTTTTCTTGGGACTTTTAAGTTGATGTGGGTGAAGCACGGACTCAAGGGGCTGTATGCTGGCTGTGGGATGACGGTGGCGCGCGCGGTGCCTAGTAGTGGGATCATCTTCGTTGTGTATGATGGGTTGACTGCGTACTTTTCTTAGGATTTCAATCGGGTGAGGGTGGTCCCAGAAATTTTATTTCTGATCTGTATTATAATCACAAACTCTAGACACATTACACACTTAGTATAAGTGACTCTTCCCTCATTTGCAGTCCCCTCTTTCTCCCTGTGTTTGCAGTGCATAATGTACATTTAATTGTCTATTCTATAAAGCTTGACAGTGGCAAGACATGAATTTTCTTCGCAATCTTGCCGAAGGGCTCCACTGGAGCCTGAACTCAGAACAACAGCTTCATTTTTTTTGTCAATCTCTGGGTGTGTTTTGTATTTATGGCTTCATTGACACTTGAAAAAAAGAGATGGGAGATTCGCAAATGGTCGATTCCGAAATAATTTACAGATGTTTATGTTACGTTCGAATAATCATTAGGCCGTCGTAGCACAATGGTAGTGCGTTGCTTTCCTAAGCGCTTGCTTACGTAAGGCAGAGGCTGTGGGTTCGATCCCCACCGTCGGTTGTTTTTTCTTTGTTTTTGTGGAGGTAGTACGCCACACAAGCGCTCAAGCCTCAAAGCGAGGGGAATATACCTTTTATGGTTACTTCAGGTTCCTGAAATAAAGCAATGCAGCAGTGTGATGTTCCATGCCTAGTCTAAGAGCCTATCATTTCAGAAAAAGCATGTCATCCATGAAGACAGTTCGAAGCTATGTACCAAGTAGTTAGGGTCTAGTGCGACCACAGATTTAGCGCCCAAGGCACACGCGTGGCTAGATTTCAGGTGGCTATGGGGGTCAGACTGAAGTACCTATCACCAACAGTCTTTGCTAGTATATCGGTTAGTACACGCGCCTGTCACGCGCGTAAGCTGGGTTCGACTCCCAGGCAGAGAGTTATTCTTTTTTCTCCTACACAATAAAATGTCCCTCTCCAAAATCCCTTTTTCACCGCAGGAGCTGAAAAGACTAAATGTCGAAGATAACGGACACGACGCCAACATTTTATACTTGATGATAATCCTGATTCCGTGACTAACTCCTAAATGTTCTGGCCACGGAGATGGTAAAGTTGCTCGTTCTCTACGTAGTACTTCTAGATACCTGCCATGTAAAGAGTGGGTTGAATCAGAACCAGAACATAACATATACAGTGAATACGTGTGTACATAAGGCAAAGCGAAGAAAAGTGTGTAGTTGTATAAATAACATAACAAACAAGATGCGATATGTGTTTGGTATAAAGTACATGTATAAATACTGAGGAAAAAAAATTATACGAAACCTGTAATGCCCGCCGGCGTAGTGCTGGCAATAAAATTACACTAGTAGTCCAGAACATAGAAAGGACAAGCATAAGCAAAAAATAAAAGGGTTTAAGATGTAGTTGATGCGTCCACCGGACACATCAGAGGCGACGCGAGCGTTAACATCGCTCGTACATGCAGATGTACGCTTTGGCACGAAGGACTTCCTCTAGTGTCGTCAATCGCACAGTCGTGTCGCTGATATGAGCCCACTGTCGTTCTGCCGATTTTGCACTCTGCACAAGCTCCGAGGCTTTGCTGGCAGCCGAAGCATTACTTGAAGGGTTAGAAGTGGCAGATTCTGGAGCTCTGTCAGCAGTTGAGGCTGACGACAAAGGAGGCTCGGAAGGAAGGGCAGTGTATGCAACGTAATGGCCACCAAGCTAGAAAGATAAGATAAAACAGTACTATATCAGCATTCGCTATAAAAGGATCGCCGTTCGAAAAGAAGACGTACCATATTCCCGATATGCACTACCACGGCGTACAGCCGATACATGCATCGGTCCTCCTTCTTGCTTTTCCGCTCCTTCTCCTTGCCCTTCTTTCCAAGCCCATAATCCTCCTTCCTAGGAGCGAGGAACGGCAGCAAATCGAGATATTCAGGAAACGAGATGTAGTCATCTAGCTTCTTGAATCCATGCGAAAAGGACATAAACGGGGTCTTAGAGGTTTGTTGAAACCTCTTGAGATGGATGACCAGTACCGGGGGAGGTGTTGCAATGAGATAGCGCTTGTATGCGGGACGCATAATCACAGGTTTGGGCTTCGAAGGCTTCTTCTGCGACGTAGGCGCTGTGTCTAGAGGTTGCTGCTGGGCTGTCGAAGGCTGGGTAGAGTTTGTGGTGGTACCTTTTGTTGATGCTTCCTGTCCTCCATTTACACCATTTGGCCGCTTGGTACTGGATTCCGCCGACACTGACGACGTATCACTCTCGTCTTCAGAGCTTTCATTATCAGTAGTTGTCGTATCTGAGCAAATGGACCCGCCCTTGCGTGGTCTTGATGTCGGTATGGCCAGCGAATCTTTGGACACGGATTTGGAATTGGTCCCATATACCGCTCGTGGCAACTGCGACTGTGAACTGTCCTTTGGGTGCTTTGTCGCAAGGGACGAGTTACGCGAGGAAATAGATATTGTCGATTCCGTAGGTGTGTCTGGAGGCGCAGTGGTTGAGATCTTAGGAATTGGCATGCCGCCCGGCCCCGCTGATCTGGATTGGTCGCTGCTATCCGAGATGATGGACAGCGACAGAGGAGAGTCGTCACTGCTCTGTGTGCTTTCATCAAGAGACACAGACGTGGCTGCGGTAGGAAGAGACGATACAGATCGCGTGTCGCTCGTATCGTCAACAGATGCATAGGAGGATACCGTGGGCGTAGAGAGTGATGTCGGGATGTGTGTAGTAGGAGTTGGAGGTTGTACCTTTAAGGACGGCCGATTCTTCCCTGGTGGCTCCTTGTAATTGGCAACCCCATTGACGCTTGGTTTTTCCTCCGTCGGTGGTATTGGTGACTTTGAGGATACCGTATGTTGACTTGGCTCTTGAGGCTCTTCATCCTCGTCATCGTGATCTGAGTCTTTGCCCTTCGATGTATGCAGCATTCCATTTTGGATCTTCCAGCATCGTCGACAGCCAACCATGTTGTCCCCATCGAGCACCTCAACCGCCGTAAACAGCCTCAGACATTCCTCAATACCGGTCAAGTTACGGCCCATGCCTAGCCAAGCAGCGCCTGTACTCTTTTCCTTCTCCTTCTCTCCAGGCCCGGTCGTTGATAGAGTCCCGCCTGATACCGAGCGTGAACTGTGATGGCCCGAATGCCCGTGCAATGATGGCGGTTTGAACATTGCGAAAGGATTCGATGACGTGGGTGCCGTCGAGACATCCGCCAGAATCTTGCGAAGATATTCGACCTCGGCTGGACTGGATTTGGGAGGTTTAGGGGATTTAGAACGTTGGACGGTGGGGAAAATAGAGGCGGGAGAAAATGTAGATGAAGCATTGAAATTCAACAGATTCGATAGCGGTTGTGATGAAGATGGTCGGGGTGAGGGTGATCTGGTATTCGTTGAAGATGTGGCATGGACTGGAATGGGTTTGATAGGCTTGTTTGGAGGTGGTGATGTGCTGGTCGAAGTATTTGCGGGTTCGGATTCGTTGATCTTGGAAGATGGAACGGCACCATCAGATACAGCCCGATTTCTGATAGTAGAATCGTCCACCGTCGACGGAGTGCCAAGGACACTTGCAGACTGTGACTTTTGGATACCCAAATCAGCAGATACGTCTTCCTGGATCGCGTCTGGTACCCCGAGGCTATGACGATCCATGGATCGACTCTTCCTATCCCTTTCTTTTCGATCCTTCTCCTTCTCAGCGCTTTTCGACCGACCTAGTCCAACTGAAAGACTAATCCGCCTCCCAATTTTGGCCCAGCTCGTGTCATCATTTCTTTGCGTTTGCGCCTTCTCCTTCTCCATTTCCTTGTCCGCAGCAGCCGGCGATGAGGCTCCTTCAGGTCTTCCCTTCTTGTCCGCTGACTCCACAAATTCGACATGCCTCTCTTCAGGCTCCGTTACCTGCACGATAGGATTGGGACTGTCACTCTCCGCGGCATCGTTCCGCGATGTCTTCTCCGATTGTGGCTCGGTCTGTGGAGGTACTTCGAGGATCTCCTCTGCCGATGGCGTCGGTTCTGGCGCAGGTGACTCAAATTCCGATACCAGTCCCCCGACGGACACGTCCAAACTCCTCCGTCTCGGCGACTCAGCTCTGGGATGCTCTGCAAGGAGCTGCGCAGCGTCCCTCTCTGTGCGTGGACTGGGCGGTACGGACGACGCGCGCAGCATCTCCACTGCGTGCGCAGAGTCAATTGGCGGAGGATTCGGCTTTGCTGTACCCGGGAACTGCGTCAGCCGTCCGACGATCTTCTTGAATCGGTCGCGCTTGCGATTATGGGGTAGGTAATCCTCGGCTTTGATGCTGAGGCTGATGTCGTTGAAGTCTTCATATGTCTGTGATACATGTTTGCACTTTTGGCATACGAGAATGCTTGTCAGCTCGCCGCCAAATATCATGTCAACGAACGAGTGTAGTGGAGGTTCCGCGTCCGGATCTGCCGTTGGGTCCGTTGTGGGTGTTTTGAGAGTATCAGGCGTAAGTGTGGTCCGTCGCCGCTTCTTTGGGTGTGGTGGGGGTTGGCGCTTCTTAATGATCTGTCCCCAAATCAGATGTTGAAGGGTCGGAGAAACACATGTGCTTACATCTTGCTCCTCCATGCGCATTGCATCGAGCAATATTCGCAGAAATTCATGAGCATCTTGTTGCGCGAAGTCCAAATACTGATCATATTTCTGACCGAGGGCAGAAAGAATAGGTCTGAATGTGTCAGTACAACCAAACCCGCAAGAATGATCATGCGTACTTTGGACTGAGGATGTCTCTCCTCCTTGCAGCCTGGCTATCCCAGGCTTTGTACATCACGGTCAGAAACATGTCGCCAATTGGCATGCTGTTCACCCATGGCTGCTCGTATTTCCCTGCCAGATTATGGCCGTTTGTCAGTTGCGGCGATCTTCTCGAGACAATTTGCGTGGTTGCCGTCATTTGAATTTCTGGTGGTATTGGGTTGAAATGGACAAGATCGGAGAGCAACCGAGTTGCTATAAGCTATCGCATTGTCAGTAGGGCATAACTTGGAAAAAATCATACGACATACACCCTGCAAAACCGAGTTCATGAAACAGGTATTGCCATGATTAATCAACCCAGGCGGCAAGTAGGCCGTTTTCTCATTCTCTTCGCGTTGCCGTCTTTGCTTGTAGATCTCCTGGGGTGTCAAAGCCTTCTGCTTGGCCATTGGAGAAATCCGAGCCACAGAATGGAATGAGCGCTGTTGCTCGTTAAGTACTGAGGGGCGTCGCGCCGCAGCGGTAGCCCGCGCAGAACTCGTGTTGATCGTTATTTGCATCGGGCGCTCTTTGAAATCACACCCGAGTCACCAGCAAGCGTAGCAAGCCGCGTAGTGAATAACATTGACCGTAGCAAAACTGCGCAGAAAACACGGAGAATCAAGATATAAGCTCACGACTCTGTATTAGTTTTTATAAATAAAAGGAAGAGGAGGTAGCAGTGTAAGTAAATGAGATAACCTTTCGGCATCTCCCGATAGCTGATGGCGGAAGGCGGGCCGCTAGGATTCAGCCTTGACAGGGGCTTTCTGCCTCTTTACGCTTTTGCTGGTACCTTCCATCAATGACTTTTCTTTACTGTCTGAACGGATGGGTTATCAAATGAAAATATGCAGTGCGTGGCCTCTAATACGCACCCAATTATCATGCAAGTCTGACTTCAAACCAATTCAATCGCTGATTAGGGGTTCACAAGCCCCACATGACACAATTGCGGCTCATGTGAACGATGTGTGAACGTAACCACCACTTCAAAGCGAAATACAGAGTGATTCCGGTTAGCTCTGCTTCATATTCTTTATGTCTCTTGCTCGAAGCTCTGTGCGACGTGTCTCCCAATTTTCTGTGCCAGCAACGCAGTTCAGAAGATGTCTAACGAAATCAGCAGTGCAAGGACCACTGGAACCGCCTCTATCCACGAAGACCTTCCCAGAGTACTTCAGCACTGAGATCTTAAGCAAGCATTCTATTCGGCCAGCCCTCATCTGCAGGAAAGAGGCCCCTCGATCTCATGGAGGACCTCCGTCGCGTAATCTCGGCGTCACAACTCACCTTGCATGGGATTTTGCAGAGTTCGACAAGCACATCAACACATTGGCCAGAGGCCTGTTGGCGATGGGCGTACAGAAAGGGGACCGGGTTGGAGTGATAATGGGAAACAACAGGTGCGTCGCAATGCGATTTATTCTGTTCCCGTTAATTGAATGATCGATTAGCGCATACGCTATGCTGCAGTGGGCATGTGCGAGTGTTGGGGCCATTTTGGTGACGCTCAACCCAGCTTATCGTCTAACCGAATTAGTAGGTTTCTCGACTCATCTCGAGTTTATGTCCTTGCACTCGGCTTATTTAGAAATATAGGCTGCCACTTTAAATCTGGCAGGCGTCAAGCATCTATTCCTAGTACCACGTTTGCGATCCTCAACATACGTACGTATGTTTGCTGAAGCCTTCCCTGAGATTCGCGGTCAGCATCCGGGAGAACTACAAATTGAAGACCTTCCGACTTTGCGTAACATTGTTGTCGTAGATAACGCTGAACAGGATCTCGCAGATTTAGCCCAACTCCATATTAAAGGCACGGCGGACTGGAGGGAAATTTTGCTTTGGCGTGAAGACACACGCGAGGCTAAGATACAGAAGGAAATTACTGCTGGTCTTAATAAGGATGAAGTTATCAATCTACAATTTACTAGGTAATTACTATAACGCGTCTTTTCAATTTATACTCAAGACGGTTCAACAGTGGAACAACGGGACTGCCGAAAGCCGTTTCTGTAAGACCCACTCATCCTTTCTGCCGCTTCGTCTTCCTCATACTGTCAATTAGCTCACCCATTTCAATCTTCTCAACAACGGGATATCAATAGGTCGATGTATGCGCTTGACCGAGCGCGATATTCTCTGTATGTGATTTCCCTTTTCGCTAATAAGGCGATCCAGTCTTATCTAATTCTGTAGGCAATGTCCCGCCTTTATTTCACTGCTTTGATAAGTGTTCATACTCCATTCCCCCCTCTACAATTAGCTTATTTGATATTATCAAATACGCCTTGTCTTAGGAAATCTCGCTGCATGGTCACACGGATCTTGTGTTGTATATCCTTCCGACACTTTTGACCCGCCTGCTATCGTCGACGCTGTAGTAGAGGAAAGGTGTACTGCATTGCATGGTGTACCTACTCATTTTCTCGGAGTTTTGTCCGAGGTCGAGAAGCGCAGAGACTCTGGCGCCCCTGCAGATATGCGTTCTCTAAGGTATTTTTTTTGATGTTGCTTTCGAGGCCATTCACTAATTGCATTGCTGTACACTAGAACCGGAATTGCTGCCGGTTCTCCTATTCCCATCGATCTCATGAAGAATCTAATCGGAAGGATGAATTTGCGTGATTTGACGAACGCTTATGGAATGAGTAAGTCGTGCAGAATGTTCAATCCTGTTTGTGCGATTTTTGTATGAAACCACTAATTTTACTACCCTCAGCCGAAACTAGTCCTGTGTCATTTCAAACGACTCCCGACGACCCTATTATCAAGCGTGTAGAAACAGTGGGCAAAGTTCAGCCTCATGTCAAGGCGAAGATTATCGATTTGGATGGTAAAGTTGTGGACATTGGCAAGCCCGGCGAAATTTGCATAGCGGGATATCTATTACAGAAAGGGTATGCTGTGCAATCGTGAAATATGGTACATCTAAATTCCTCAAACTAATGTTCATTATTCTAGGTATTGGGAAGACGAAGAACAAACTAAGCGCGTGATGAAAACTGACGCAGAAGGAACGCTTTGGATGCACACTGGTGACGAGGGTATTATAGACGAAGAAGGTTATCTTCGAGGTACGATCTTTGCCTTCTCAAAACGTCAAGGTTTATTGACTTGTTCCGTCAGTGGTTGGCAGGATCAAAGTATGAATCATTCTTTGCTTCTCAATTTAATTAATTTACTTACGGCGCTATGAATTATAGGATCTCATTATTCGGGGCGGTGAAGTAAGTTAATCCCCGATTCATTCTGAATGATCCTGACACTATCTCTTTTGGTCACCCAGAATCTATTCCCGGTCCAAATTGAGAATGCGATGACGGCGCACCCCGAAATACGGGAAGCAGCAGCTATCGCCGTCCCTGACGATACCTACGGCGGGGTAGTAGGCGCCTGGATCGTTCGTGAGCCGCATACAAATATGACGAGAGCGCAAGTACGTGAGAGTGTAACGTCAGCAATGAACCCCCAGGTAAGTTTCACTGCTACCAAAAATGGTATTTATTTACTTTTTGGGTGTTTTTTAGAATGCCCCTACATGGGTATGGTTCGTCGACGAAGATGGGTGCCCTGTGGAACTTCCGAAGACCGCCAGTGGTAAAGTCATGAAACATGTGTTGCGAAACTGGAGTCGCGACCTCGTCGCAACAGGCGCCGGGCGTGTGTAGAAGGAATAATGTTAATCGAAACGCGGACTCGGAAGGTCTATGGATCTGCTTGAACTCTGAGTCGTGACTTGAAGGCGTCTGGACTTTGTCCGCCTACCCGAGCGCGCAAGGGATCTGCTACTAATGCGATTTCAATATGGGCATTCTCCTATTCCTCCAATAGTTTCATCGCCAACAACCCCAGTGCAAATCTCAAGATGATTATGAAGCTGCGTGGTTGAGTGTACGTTCGTGATCTAACCTTCTATGAGGCATGCTATTTGTTCTTGATCAATTGGGAAGGACAAAATTGCATGCAGTCAATATAAAAGCGTTGATTGCAGTTGAAGTCGGGGAAATCGGTTGTGTGTTCAGTGAACGCCAACTTCAGTTTGCTAATTTATTTCTGAGGTCTGCCAAGTTCTACCCCATGAGAGCCTAGTTCCCAAGGTTAAGTGCGCTTCTCACTCTGGCCGCAGATACTAGAACTTCGAAGACTTAGCAAACCTTTCTTCTTGGATCTGGGATACCTCTTGAGCCCATACGAAACTTTAATCCGTGGAAAATGGGGTCCTTGGTCAAATTCTAGTCTATCTGATCGAATTCTAGAGTTAGCCCAGAAACGACTGGATGTGTCGACTCAGACTCGACTAGTAGAAAGCCTAAAGGACAGATTTCGATTTCGATGTTCTTCGTGATCCTTGTGGGGAATATTTGGGGTGGGATATGTCAGGTTAATGTTTGAATATTCCAGGACGACATCTGCGATCTCTGGCTTTCACTGTGCTGCATAATATATTTTTGACGTCAACTTGAATTTAGCGCCGGAGTCTTTAGTCTCGACCCAGAGTTATGGGCATATTGTGGCTGTGCCAGCCAACCCGTTCTGGCTGCGCCATCAGGAGGAATAAGACAAAAGGATTGTGAGTACTACTAGCCTGAGGGAGGTTGGCAGGTGTGGTAAATGTAACGTTGGGCTGTGACTGTGAGATCGATCTTAGCGGCGTGCGAAATGGGTCTCGTGCCCGTGCCGGAGTTGAACGAGAAATGTTCGCATTCTCATCGTTGCGAGAACGCTTGAACGGCGTAGATAGAGTCATGAAAGGAGGGTTTTGGATGCATTTCCAAGGTCGCGACGCGACGCGCCTACGCGCCTCCCCACGTGAATGGTGAATTTCAAATATTTCCCATCAAATTCCCTTGTTGGGTCGTTCAGACGGGGTTTGAAATCTCTCGCGAGATTTCACGGTTAATCCCTACCAGTCTACAGGGGAGATTATCCCGCACCCACGCATACGAATTGGGAGATTCTTTGTCATCCATCATTTTCGCCCAAATCTACATATGTGATAATCTCCCCTGTAGACTGGCATCGAGTCTACGGAGTCTTCAGGAGATGCCTGCCAAGTCTTTTTGAAGTCTGGGTTCGGAAGTATTAGTACACGCACGTGATATCCGCTAGGAGCCGCTTAGAATATACTGATTCGTAAAAAAAGTCGTGAGACTCGAACATTACACATGAAAGCTTTGCTCCCCGGCGGCCACCTCGACCTTCAATAATACCTCAATCCTCCAAGGGATTCATCAAGGGTTGAGCACTCGACTTTTCTTCTCCACGATGTCGAAACGTATCCGCATTTACACAGCAGAAGACCTGGCTAGTCATACCGATGCATCCAGCTGTTGGATATCACGAGAAGGCAAAGTTTACGACGTTACGAAGTTCCTCAACGACCATCCGGGAGGAGACGACCTGATTCTGCAACATGCCGGGAGGGATGTCGGCGAAATTATGAATAACAAGCTGGAACACGAGCACTCAGACTCGGCATACAGTATGCTGGACGAGTATATTATTGGGAGAGTGGGCACCGGGGAGTCGCTCGTTAGTGATGGTGCGAGCCAAACTATCTTGCGAAGAAGTTGCTTTTGACTTATCTGCATTACACCTAGACTGGGAGGCCCCAGATGATTTTCATCCAGATACGACGGATTCGGCGAAGGATTATGAGAAGAACGCGTTTTTAGACCTTCGCAAACCTCTTCTTCGACAGGTCTGGGGAGCAAATTTCAGGTGTGTTGCTTCAATAGCATTATTCTTAATCGCTGTATCTAACTCTCATGTAGCAAATCCTACTATCTTCAACAAGTACATCAACCCCGTCACTTGCAGGAGTCCGCGCGGTTGTTCGGACCAGATATTCTTGAGGTGCGTTTCTAGGCCCCATTATCTATCCGCAGTAATCTAATGTTCTCTTCTTTGAAAGATCTGCACCCGAACTGAGTGGTATGTTGTGCCCATTGTCTGGGCGCCCATTACAATATATCTGTTCCTTCGATCCCTCTTCCAATTCACGGGACCACTGCCTTCCTTCTTCGAGAACCCTTCCCTCCCCCTATCCAGCCTCGCACTCATCCCCACGGTGTCCATTGCGAAATTGGCAGTCTGTTTCCTCCTCGGAAACATTATCTGGACATTACTGGAATACTTCTTGCACCGGTTCTTGTTCCACATTGATCGTTGGCTTCCAGACACTCCAGCCTTCCTCACGCTTCACTTCCTGATGCACGGAATTCACCACTATCTCCCCATGGATCGGTATGTGATTTGTCCCACATTTTGAGCTATGATTAACATTTCATTAGGCTAAGGCTGGTTATGCCTCCACCGCTATTCTTTGCGCTACAGCTTCCATTTACACAACTGGCTTACGTTCTTTTCCCGGTGGCCGTAGCTAATGGGATCATTTCTGGAGCATTCGCATTCTGTGAGTAGCCTCTTATATGTTGCGAAGTGGTCAAATTTACATCTACGTTAGATATCGGTTATGACTGCATGCACTATGCGTGAGTGTCACAGACTTTTTGCTCTTTTCGCAGCCCAGAAGCGTAATTGACACCGATTATCAACAGCCTTCATCACTCGAGGCTTCCAGAATATATGAGGATGATGAAAAAGTATCATCTTGCCCATCATTACAAAAACTTCGAACTTGGATATGGTGTTACCAGTATGTGCTTCCTAACTTGCCCAATTTCGAAATCCTGACTATCACTGTTAGGTAAAATCTGGGATGTTGTATTCAACACGGTCCTTCAAGTTTGATTCCTTCTCTCTCGCTGCCTGGCTGCCTGGACTTTTTGGAATACTTACCCCCACTTCTTTACTCGTAATGCCTTACCTTCCTTCCCCTTATGTTATGCTTAATATTGGAAGTTTTGATGTTTGAGTTGTCATAAACAGTAGATATAGTCACGTTTTACGATCTGGATAATTTTTAGATTAAGATAGTATCTTGATATGTGAACCAAATGCGAACAATATGTGAACGCACATTCCACGTACATGGTTCAAGATGGTTCAGGGCAGTACCGAGGGAGGGAGTACGATTAGGTCGAGCCCAAATGCATAGTCTTCCAAACATAGCAAGCACAAACAACGATATTGATTTCCATGTACAACTTGAACTGACCGTGCCATCTTGGAAACAATCACTGACGACAACAAGCCCTATATCCAGTTACTGAACGTTATACCCTCACTGTCTACCGCGGATTTACGTGCATAATCTATAACGCTTTCCATACCCCGAAATCTGATTTCAGCAACGCTAACAGCTGCCATACATTGCTACACAAATTATAACACGGGTCTATTTATTACACTTACGACAGAAATGACAAGGCTGAATTTCAACGTTGACGAGGCGGCCTTGCTACAGGCCTACAAGCTCGGGACCATGGTACCTACGTAGGTGGCACTACTGTGGGATGTATTCTCGCGAATGACAATGGCGCCGTCACAGCAAGTGGGAGGAAATCGATCACGAACTCGAAGACTCTGTTGCCGGCGCGCTCCTGAGTCCTACCAGCGCGGGAGATTCTGAAGGAGATCCTTTGGGCTTGGGAACTCCCGTGAGGTAAGTCCGCCCTGCCCGTTGTAGAACCTGATACTAACTCACCTATGAATAGGGTGAAGGACTTAGAGATGGACGCAAGTACGCCTTCTTGGTCTTGCGTTAATTTCGGTTTCATTGAATCTTGTCTTTCACTGCGTCTATAGAGGCTGCTTGTCTCATTACGTCTAAATCTTTCGATGCTAAGGCTTTTCTCTCGACCGTGCATCCTGATGCAACCTACCAAGACCTAGCAAGAGGAATTGCATTTCTCCAGAATTCCATAGAGGCACGGTCCGAGGCACTTCGTATCCTAGTCGAGGATAATTTTGACCGTTTTGTCGCCGTGAAATCCTCCACAGATGGTGAGAGTGGATTCGGGTTATTCTTGACTATTATCCGGTAGATGAAATTTCGTCGATTTAGCGCTTTATGCCGAGATGAGAGAGGGTATCTTGAATCCGGAGACGGCATATGCCTCCCGCCCTCTCCGTGACCATCTGAAAAGTGAGTCCACCGTGTCCTTGCAATCTCAACCGTTTCTAATTATTGTCATCTTTGCTTACAGATGGTACACAGAAGGCTAACCAAGTTTTCTTACCTGTGCTCGAGAATGCTTCTAAGGCCCATCGACTACAAACGACTCTCAGCGTGTTTGAAAGATCCAAATTCTTTTTCAACTTACCCAACTTCATCGCGGAATCCATTGAAGCGGTTAGCTTCCTAATCTTGCCCTGCTGTGATCTATATTCTTATTCGTCAGTTTATAGGGGCGTTACGAGATGGCCTTGCGTGATTACAAGAAAGGAAAATACCTTCTGGAAAATCGTCCAGGCCAATTGCTGCCAATCGGAAACACGAAAGACAGCGCTGAATCCGAGATCGCCGAACAGCACCAGCGGCGCGTCCTTGACAAAGTCTGGAGTACTGTGGAGAAAGCTATGGGTGAGATGCGGAACATACTCATCTCACAGCTGCAGGATTCTAGCCGGAGCGTGGAAGAACAAGAGAAAACCCTTGAGTATGCCTTCCTTTGTCTCATGGGTTTCTCATTAATGTATGCGCATATTTTAGGGTACTTTTGGAACTGCAATCCAACGACGATCCTGTCTGGACGTATTTTGACAGCCATCATCGAAACATACTCGATCGTATGGATAAATCTTACCAGTCTTCTGTGAACACCGTCGAAGGTACGCCTGAGGGAGAAAAGTTTTCCCATCCTCGACTGTCGGCTAACCATCAACACGATAGCGCATATTCAAAGGGCCAAAATTGATACCACGGTCTCCGACACTCTGGCGGCATCGCTCCAATCGCAAATTCGAACTGCCATGGCTGATCTAGAAGGGCAAAAGCCCGAGTCTAAGATTGGTGCGTACCCCTCTCTAACTTACGCAATTATTCTTATCATTCATTTGCATCCCCATCTCCGACATGTAGCCCAATCCCCCGGGGAACCAGTGTGGCAAGCCATTCACGACATGGTGAAAAATATTTCTGAGGCAATGATGTCTTCACTTCCCACCTTCTGGAAGATCTCGAAAAGTTTCATGGATGGGAAACTGAAAAAGGTTTATTCTGTGATTCTACCGCCATAAACACTTTTGGCTTATTTCTGTTTTAGTCCTCAAATCCGTCGAACGGCACTCGACGAAGCTCGTCACAATGCCGAACGATGGCATTAGATATTATCAAGCTTTACATCTCCCTTATATCACAATTCTTTAAGCTGTCAGACGTAACTGTCATGTCACTGCCCGGACCTCATCAGAGCCCACCCCCTCTCCTCCCTGAAAACGCTCACTCTCTGTGCACTGCTCATTATCTCCTCAAAATTCTTTCTGACGTGCAGGAAACCGTAACGGAACTCAATGGAATGGACATTTCGTCCGATACAGGTCTTAAAAGCCTTTTGGAAAGTGTCAAATGGCGTTTTGAAGATATTCTCATACACACATGGCTTAGAGGCAAGTTCATTCTGCAAGTTCGATTCTCTTTTCTTCTACTGATCTTCCCATAGATGCAAATTTCTTCTATTACACAGAGACCTGGTTAGCGAGCCCCACAGAATCATTCACCACCCACTACCTTGCACAGATTGAGCTGTACCAACGACATATGACTACCGCCGCATTCAAACTCGCCGGTGGCGTTGAATTAGCAACCTCGCTTGCGAAAGCTTCCAAACAGAACTCTGTCCCTCAAATCTTTGTATCAAAAATCACGAAAGCTTTCTTGGATGCGTTATACTCACTGCTTGACGGGATGGTACTTCTTGCTTCCGATGAATCTCCGGTACTGAGCGGGACACTGCCTGATACCTCTAACATGGCGGTGGAGGAGCTGAATCCTTTACAACTACTTGATTTGAAAGACGGCGTACGTCAATGCACGGTTTTTTTTTGTTTCCTTTCTACATTTGTCTAATTGTTTTGCTCTTTAGGACACCCGTTTACTACTTGTTATTTCTAACTTCGGCCATCTGTCGAAGGCAGTTATTCCTAGCATGCTGACTCAACTTGAGAGCGCGTTTGGAGTAATTCTCACAGAGGATAGAAAGGTGAGAAAGACCGTCATCAGCGGTATTGTTGTCTCGATGGGCTTTTGATGTTTATTATTGTCTAGATGTTATCAACCGTCGTGGCAGAACTAGATAAAACCCTGTTTGAGGGTTATGTGAAAACGAAGAGCGATAAATTGAAATCTATTATCTCTGGCGGGATTCTGGACAGTCGGATTGACTGGTATGAGACCCCGCAGCCCACAGGCGCGTGCTTTCTATGCCTATCTTTCGGTTAACTTACTTCTTCATCATGGGGCCCTCTTTATAGACATCCGTCCCTACATGTATGAGGCGCTGATGACCCTTGTTGGAGTGCACGCTCAAGTTTGCAACGTTGCTGAATCTCTCCTGGATCGAACTCTAAATTCACTGGTAGAGGAGCTTGCGAATGAGGCTCTCCGATGTTTTCGACAAGTCAAACGTTTTGGCATGGGAGGCATGCTACGAGTACGTATATCAGCCATCACATGTCCGATATCCACGTTGACATTTTCTACAGGCCACCCTTGAGATTGAGTTTATGCATCAGACGTTGGGCCGCTACGTGACCCCTGCTGCGGCGAAGATTCTGTCGGAGCTATATAATCGGATCTCTCAGGCCTATGCACGGCGTCCCGGTGATGAAAGTTTGCAGGCCAACTTGGATGGCGTAAAGAAAATTCTCGCTGAAACGCGCCGTGCTACTGGCATCGAATTCTTATGTTTCAGGCAGACGAAGACAACCTCATCATCAACGAGCCGGAGCGGCGCCCCGGTGGGTAGATCACGAGATAAAGAGGCTTCACGCAATGAAAGGACGTAAAGCACCGCAAGTGCTTATGACTTTTGGCTGGCGCTAATAGGGGATTGAATATTTATGGTAATGTCGATGTAATATATGATGCTGGAAGTATATAAACCTTGTAGCGGAAGCCCGTGCGCGTATCCGCCGGCATAGGAATACGCTCGTGAGGTGTATGAACTATTTTGTTACCGTCCTATTCTTAGCTGTCCAGAATAACTTTTAGTCTAAATTGGCACTGCATGAGGATGAAATAGAGTGAATTGTAGTAGACAACAGGAATTGCCGTCTGCTTAATTTCCACTGAATCGATAGTTTAAATTTGAACGACGGAGGATTCAAACGGCAGTAGATAACCCCACGAATAAATCGTGATGGTTGAGGTAGGATATGGTAATTATAAATACAACGTTAACGTAGCCATCTTACATTGGCGGGCCGCTCTGTGAGCATCATCCTGCAGCCATTAGATCAACGAGAATTGTAATTATACCAAGGACTGGAGGAGAGCAGGATGAGACCAATGTTCCGAAGAGTTGCAAAACGGGAAGCATACCAATTTCAATTCCGATTAGGAAGATGACGATCTGCTCCAAGCGTTCTGCATGTTTACTAGAAACAGACTCCTTTAAAAGCTGCAGCATGTCCTGCAGAACCTGTAATCGCGTAATAGTCAATGGCGTTTCTTGAGAAAAAATTCATTAGAATATGAAGGCATACTTCTACGCGTGTATTCAGCAAGTTGATTCGCTGAGGGATCTCCAGGTAACTCCGAGCAGCATCGTAAAGTGGCTGCAAATCTGGGAAGCTCTGTTTTGATGATCAAAAGCTGCCAAAAGATTCAAGCTCGAATCTTCTTACCCAGAATATTTCCTAGAGAGTGGAAAGACGCACGATAAGTTGGAAGACTGCGCAGTGCATAAAATGGTTACGTACGGGGGAGTCGAGAACCGAACCAACGGAGTTGATATTTGTCCGAAGAAGGAACAGCTGTCCAATCTTCTGCATAATCTCTATGTGAGGTGGTTTAATAAAAATACCCCAAACATAACGAGCAGTAAAGAACCTTTGTGAGGCATGCCAATTTTTCCCGTCTCACTTATCACTTCTGGGATATCTTTGGTCTCTTCAATTTTTGACGAAATAAGCTCTTCGAACTAAAGAGCTGTCAGCTCTTATGATAGACGATAGGCGAAGCATCCAAAATCATACCAACGATATTTTCACTGACTGGGAGAGGGCGTGGGACAAGGAAAGCTTTGTCCTGCCACGTTTTATTTTAGTTTGCTAGAAGTCGGACGTGAAGCGGCTTACATATAGCTCGAGCCCTTTCGAAGAGTTATCACATCGTTGTAAATCCTGTGGCGATATCAATCTATCTCTAGTTTGCTGAAAGAAAGAGCCTGCAAGCTTACCGGCTGTAATTCGCATAGTAGTAATTTAGATCCTCCATTTCGATATCTTCGGGAGCTGAAGATCCATGAGGAGATTATGAAGACAAACATGTCGTCAGACTGACCTAGTTTGTCGATTTCAAAACGTTTTCTGTCCAGAGATAGCCATATTAGAAAACGTGTCCGAGGAATGTGGATGTCAAATAACTCAAACCCACATGGAAGACAAGAATCTCCTTTCTTGCGCCTCTGTCATGCCCCAAATGACAACTGTGCCATAGTCGAACAAAAATATTTCGGCTTCCGTCGCGGTCGTATCGAATTTGCTTGACTTCCTCTTCTTCTTAGTGTCTTCGTTGTCTGTTTCCATTTCTTGCCTAAGCTCCGGAATACCCAACAGATCGCCTGTAGGTGCATGAGAAGTCCCCTGAGAATGGTGACTGTCGTGGGTGTTGGGCAGGGGGTCGTACAAATATGGGGTATAAATCACGTCGTCAATAAGTTTAGGATCTGTGTGGTATGCGTTTCTTCTGGCTTGGAAGAATTTCATTAAATCATTCATCCTATATGAACTGAGAAACCAGGTTCAATTAGATACTTATTAGGGGTCAAAAGGCGTACTCACTTTGCTGTGGCATATGCAGTTACTCGAGGCAGCGACTTCGCCTTCTTTTTCGTCAATTTCAAGGCATCCCTACGTGCAGTACCTTCTGGGATAAGAGAAATCTGGTTATATACCTGAAAAGATTTCAGTACAACTGAATCAAGCAAACGAAAAGTACCCAAAATCATTTCCAAGTACCTCGACGTCGTACTCTTGGAAATCATCATTCTCTTCAACGTCGCCATCGTCGCTATCTCCAGTAGTCCCAGCGCTTTCTGCGTGGTCTTTAGGCGGTTTGAAGACGTGTGGGGGGGATTTCAATATTGTCAAGTCTTCAGGTTGTTCTGGCAAGACTTTGAGCTTCCCGGCGACCTTCGTTGACCTATTTGCGCCCCTAGGCTTAGCATCTAGCAGGGCTTTTGGGTTATCCTTTGGATTTGGAGGAGCCATCTCAGGGCATACTCATAGAAATGAGGATGAAGAGGTGTTAATATTTCTATGACGTTCAATGACCAGCAACTTAACGATGATGTAATATACGTATTAGGTAAATAATCAAGTCCAGCAAGTCCATGTAACTCCGACAGCTGACGCCAATTGGCAAACTCCAGCCAAACTCCCAACAAACTCTTTCTTCCTCTAACGTCCATCATCTATCGCGCTTTAATGTCTCTATGCCCTCTATCCACTCTCGGATGTGTTAAACTGCTGCTATACTCTACAGGCGTGCCTCAGGCCATAAATGTTCGCACTTGTTCCTCGCCGAATCCTCGGTCGCTGCGATTTCAGTTACTCTGGCTCAAACCCATGTTTGTGTTGTGCCATATAAGCTTTCGTTCATGTTTCGAGCTGCGCATTTACACATGGGAAGGATTTCGTAAATTATGCAAAAAAACAGGTCAGCAGGGAACGATAGAGAGTTTATTCATGGGCTACGTGGCTAGTTATCCAGGGGCTGATCCACTTCTTGCAATAACTTCGCAAGCTCGACATTGTTCGTATATTGGCTTTCGTAATGTCTTCGAAAACGTGTTCGGCTTACACACTGGGTCTTCTCTGGTCAATAGTCACTTCTGGGATTTTATGAATGTAGCCGACACATTTGCTTTTGAATCCCGACATTACAGTTACTTATCCGTGTCGGGAATGAGGAATACGTTGACACAGAAAAGGCGTCTTATTCTCACATGTAGGTGCTTGAGTTGTCGCATAGGGTGCAACACGAATACTTATCTGGAAACTCTTTGACAATTCCTTTACCGGTGCATTAACCTTCTCGACGATAAGGAATTACACACTGCCCATCAAGCTCTCGGCTCCGTGCGCCCATGAAATACAAGTACATTTCGTAATAACAGTGAGAAAGCACTAACAGGCCCTACATAGATAAGTGAACTTTTTACCGCTTATACCTTCGGGGAATCTACGCCCTGATAACAGATGATCTGATATTTCGCAATGCGAAAGTATACTTGCATATCCTTCCCAACCCTCTCAACGGATTAATCAAGTACTGCTTATGAATAGGGCATCCGAATTCAAATTGATTCACAACTGAATTGCATTGCCAAGGCATTTCTGTTCGGCCACAGGATTTCCGGAAGAAAGCGATATACCTACGCAGTATTGTGAGTATATGTTCTATAATAAACGTGCTCAATAATAGACGTGTAAATACTAAAGCGTTCGAGTTCGTTCCGAGAAGTTCTAGGAACATTCAGATGTCAATCAGCATATATCTGAGATACAAGTGGCCGATTGATGAATCAACACTGTCTGCTGGTGCGACTCTTCCGGCGATCTGATTTCCCATGGAATAAGCCAGCGTAAGTTGTTGATATGCTGTCGACCTCCTACGAAGTATATTCCCGAACAAGAATATTGTTCACCCAACTGTATCACGCTTTCAATGTACGTGATGTCGTTTTTACAGTTGATACTTTTACCCACCTTGCCCTAGTCCCATGGTACAGAATAAAGATATGGGAAGGTTTGATGTCGCGCCTGCGAAAGGAGTGCAAAGCTCTGAGTCTCGAGGGGCTGAATCGAATCAATCGATCAACTTGTTCTACGGGGCAGAACTCCAAATTAGGACGGAGCCAATGGCTTTAATTATTCCATTGGAGACATGTCGAGAGACTAGCTGAGATGGTTGCGTGTCGTTGAGTCGTGTGCAGCAGCCAAACCCACTTGAAAGGCACGGCCACACGCTTCTTGCCTGCGCAGTAAACACCACATAACATAATAGCTTCTCGCACAACAGCATTCTGAGTAGCAGGCAATGACTCGGATCCAAAACTGGCCATTTCGTTATGGGGAGATAGCGTACTTCAATATGTTCAATATTGCTCCTATTTCGCACGTCTTATATTTTAGACTTACAGCTGTAGCGAACCAAGCTCTAGATAAGATATTGTAGCAAAACCGCTGCTACATCTGCTGCATCGTATTGACATGGAATAGTCAGACCGACCGCTGTGTTTCCCTTGTGAAAATAGCCCTCAAGAAGGCTCGATTAACGGCCTTTCAGGACCCCAGTGCAGGATATAGCTCCGTATATTCGACCTTGGGAAGGTGTAGCATCTATCCACCTAGAAAATAGATATGTATACCCGACTTCCAAGCAAATGAAGCTTTATCGACACTTTATCTATGGTCTATTTTATCATTTATCTATTTCAATACTATCCGAGTATGAAAAAAGTGACCCAGAGACTTAGGGTTTCATATACGCCTGGGAAGGTATGCTGCTTTTGATTTACCCACTTGACGAGGCAGCCTATAGACTTTTGCCAGCTCCGCGCTTTCAATAAAAAAGGTTCAAAACGAGGCCTCTCTTTGTCATTATAATCAATGACAGATAGGGGAGCTGATGCTGGAAGTGCACCGCGGACTGCGTGTAGCTCCGTTGCTCATAAGTACAGTACAACTGCATGCTGTTAGAGGGATCGACATACTGCGCAAGCTCTGAACAAAATTTAAATCTCAAATCCGTTTAGCAATTGATTAGCAAGGATGTCGATCGATGCCTAATTAATGTGTGCTCGAAGCTTGGTATGCTGACATTGGAATTTACTGCCTAAATATACCATCAGATAGTTCGATAGCACCAACAGGGTAGATGTCAATAAGGTGATATGCCCTCATACTGCAATGAAAGCGTGGAGGTGAACGGTATCCTAAGCAGAATATGCAACTTGTTAGAGGTCACGGCGCCTCAACTGAGAATAATCTCCAAGATATCTCCATGTCCTATTTTGCCAACATTGCGTCGTCAACCTGTACTAATCTACTACGAAAAATACAGTGACAAAAAATGCGTAGGCATAGAAAACCAAACCAATTAAATGGAAACATAGATGCCTTAATATCAAGCGATTATTAAGTTGAGTTGTGTGATATGACGATGTATTTTAGAATATTCGCCGTGCGGTGTGGTTTTGGTGCTGCTGCTTCTACAGTACGTCGATGGACATATATTTTATGTGTGATTCGAAACAATCATTGGGTGTGCACCTTGTGAGTAACATGAATTATATATATCCATTGAATTTTGATTTGATCTTGGGCCGACTTGAATTAGACGCCATACATTCACGCGCGATCGACGTCGGCGCGGGAATTGGTGAACTTCGAGCATTTTCGATTTGTAATAACTGTATTCGTAGCCCCATCCAACCGTGGTCAAGTCGATATATTAACCAGCTACGAGTGACACATTTGCGATCATTAATAGGTTACATATGAATGCAAAGTTTAATACATGATGTGAAGAATGTGAATAGAAGGACTCAGAAGTGTATCACTCGGGGAGAGAACAACAGATTAATGATATTCTACATAGAAATACAAGTTGAAGCGTCAGAAGAGTAGCTGAGGAACGGTGATCAGGAAAGGTATCTGATAACAATGTCCATGTGAACCGGAGTGAAAACTATGCAATGATCCACGAGAGTGAGTCTGAGTCTGTATCTAATTTAGAGGGTGAAGAAACGGAAATCGCAATTCTAGAACATGACTTTTGAAAACGTAGATAATGCGGCGACTCAAAGTGTCAGAAGCTTGAAATAGCAAAACTACTGAAATTTGGAATGCAGCTGTCAAGACTCCCAATGTCTGTGATTTTTTTTGGGAGTATTCTACGAGGAGAACTTGCGCAGCAGCAGTTCGTCCGCAGGATCTCTTCTCGGCCCAGCTGTTCGAACAAGTACCTCAATTGGAACAAGCTGATTCATGGAATGGTGGGAGCTTTCGTAATTTAGGCTATGGGGAGGCGATGAGGATGTTGGGCTCGAGTAACCTGATGGAGGTGGTGGGATACTAGAAACGTGAGAAGAAGATGGGTGTCGTTGGTGAGAACCGTAATTTAAGGTCGTCGATGTCGATGATTGACTGGGAGCCTCGGATTGAGGGGATCCATGGGTGCGACTATCACGTCTGCTCCTCCCAATCCGGGCGCTTCGGAACCAGCCTTCGGGCACCACCATGTCACCTACTCCTCGTAAATTGTCAATTGTATCGAGCTCATCAAGTTTCTGAGGGCTAAAATAAGCCGCTATGACAAAATTTAAATTTAAAAAATGTAATTAGAAGCAGTTTTTCACTTACTGAGGTGCCACTTTCTGATAATACCTCGTGGTTTATCTGCGGGGAGCGACACATGAACACTGTATGTTTGTTTGATTAGCCGCTCGGCTTCAGGTACTGGATGAACATCAATAGTAAAAGGTCTCGTATTCAGCCGTCCTCCTGGTCTTCTGTCGCAAAGTGTCGTTAGCCTGAACACAAATACCAGAAGAATGCAAAACGCCAAAAATATGATAGTCTCTTGAATGGACGGCAAACTCCAGGCAGTTGGTGTGAAAGCACATCGCGTGGCGCAATCAAGGTAAGTCTACTGACCTCATCATCTGTGCCCACGGAGTTACGGGATTGACGAGATCGTCAGTCACGTCTGAGTCCTTCTGATGATAAAACAAGAATTCCTTTAAAGTTATTGGTCGATCAGAATATAGTTTGAGGGAGGGTAGGAAGGGCACCCAAAATTATTGACTCACATCTCGAACCCCTAGGTCAATGCTACCATTAAGTTGGGTATTCGATTTTCTCAATCGTTTTATCACGCACGGCTTGGTCCCCAACCCATCCCATCAGTCCTTGAAGAAAGTAAAAATATTAGTGATTGTCGACATCTTCAAAGTTATGACAAGGGTCACCATCGCTCCATGCCGAGACCAGTCGGTTCTGTGTTCGCTCCACGTTCTTCCCTGCAAACCACTGTAAGAGAGTTGGCGAAGTTGAAAACCCAACAGAAAAACTTACCACACATATACATTGCCTGGAATAATGTTCCTTCGTTCTTCAGCGTCTAGCCGCCTGGTGATTAGAGGTAGACGATGGGTAGCAACGCCATGGAAAACTTGTAGAGCATCTCGTGTGGAGCGAATACGGACGTTCTGAAGAGTGGGCTGCTGCATGGAGTATGTGATAAGTTATTGGAAGTAGTTTTCTAGATGGAGGGCCCTTTGAGGTAGAATCGTCGCCCATTTATACCGCACCTCAAATAGAGAAATCGGCATGTCCGACCGAAGGAACTGAGGGTAATCCCAGGAAATATTTTGAGTTTGCATTGAGTTGGGCGCATGTATCGGATTGAGATCTAAGGATCCCACAACGTAAAAAGGATCTTAGACTCTCACGATGGAAACCTGTCTTTGCAGAGCATGGTCTCGCTTGGAGAACGGAGCGGAGAAGTCGCAAAGGAAGCAAATTTAGCCGTACCTGAGAACAGAATCCATCGAGATGCATCGCTGACTTTTGACTTTACCCTTCGCAGTCTATCTGAGATCAGTCATGACGATCTCAACCAGCAAAAGATCCTACCTGTAATTGAACTATAAGTAAAGCTCGACAGCGTGAAAGAGAAGGAATGATTCACCGGTAGCCCTGATAGCATCGACATGGTCAAACATGAACATTTGTTCACAGGTTACTCATCATAATCAGTACGACCGTCATTCGTATCGGGCGCCGCCACTGCACATATACATAGCTTTGGCTAGGAATAGTGCCAGCGATGACCCACAATAACGGAACATTTTAAGATTGTGAGCTTATTCGATCACGATCCATCTAC
>JACGCK010000345.1:0-35959 GCA_014925825.1 Pholiota molesta
AAAACACCACCGGCGTCGAATTCCAAAGCACCTTTCCAGGATCTCAGGACACGTTGTTTTCTCACAAGGATGAGATAGAGCCCAGGGTATTTGAATGAGTGAAAGCTACCTGGCAGCAAAGTCACTCGCCTTTCGTGCCAACTTGGCCAAATTGGTGTCGCCCTTGCGGCGTGTGCGACCCAAACGACCCTTCTACGAGCTGCCTGCACATAGAATCCCAACTCTATGGTGCCTTTACAGAGGACTACTACGCAATTCTCCTACAGAAGATGTGAGAGCTAGTCCCCCATGCTTGGCCGATGGTTTCATTGAACGCTCAATTGCAGATTAAATTTCGCGTTCGAGTCCTTTTCCACCAGTACAAAGGATCGACTGGGCTAGAGAGGACCGTCAAAGCCCTTAAGCTTGGTTATAAAGTAAGCTGATGGTTTTCAAATATATGCGCATTTAGCTGATTTTTTCTTCTTGGAAGTGGCTGGACTTCTTCAAGCAGGCAAAAGCCGGTGATGAACATCGCCAGGCAGTTTTAAACCGCTATTCCAACTTGATTGCGGCAAAAAGGGAGAAAACCTGGATGATGAAGCTTGTCCGAGAGGAAATTGTGCGCAGCGAATATCTTAGACCAAAAGTTGTGGCAAACTCACTGTTGTATAGGAATGGCAAGCTAAGCTTCGACATCGACCTATCTTACCGGCGGCTATATGAGACCTAATCTCAACCACGGACTCTTCCTCGCATGAAACTCAGCCACCAGCTATTTCACACCTGATCATAAAGCGGTTAAAGAAACGCGAGCTGCGCCATAGCAAAAGAACACAGTTAGAGAGCGATATGGAAGACCTCGACATAGAGCGCAAATTCGAGGAAGGTCTGCAAAGACTTACTGGCGTTGAATTTCCGAAAATATACTCCAGTCCCGAGGCGAAGATAGAATGGGGTGCGTATTCAGTTCCTGTGATATTCTGTCTACAATTATTGATTGATATCGTCATCTTAGAACAACCCATTGTTGCTTCCCTAGACAATATCAGAATCGCCCAAACACACGAATATGCCAGAGCTGCTCAGAAATTTTCCCCAGAACTGATGGAGACGATCATCGAAGCTCGACGAGAGAAGATTCGCAACAAGACCCGGGAAAAGGAACGAGAACGTCGCGGCGAACTAACGAAGAGCGCTATCAAGCGCCAACGAAAAGGACCTCCTGCCCACATCTTAGCCAAAATGACTCCGAAAGAGCGCGAGATGGACAAAATCTCCAGGAGCCTTAGTGAAGTGGGATACGTCGCAGTCGTAAAAGAGCGACTTGGTTTCAAGTTGAAGAATCCAGAAACTGCCTTGGAACTTGGACAAAAGGTCAATCAACCTCTTCTTGACCAGGCTACAACTTTGATTCGCGCGGAGAACCGACGACGGGATAAAGAGATGCGAGAAGCAATCAAGTCGAGTTCATCTGCACAACCAGAAGACATTTAGCCATTTCAATATAATAACAGCTGCAATGCGATCAATCGTCACCCTTCGAAACAAATCCTCCTATCACTTACACATATAACCTGACATGAATACAAGGAACCCAGCTCAACATCGTCGCTTCTCATCACCAAGAAGCTCTCCTAGTGTGTTGATGGATAGATGGAGTGCTTCAACACCATATGAACTATGGTCGAGCTTAGGCTTCTCGCATGGCTGAGTAAAGGAGAATATACGCCTTGTGCACGCAAGGGTGCGTAATCCATTGTAATCCATTCTCGATGGATCATAGGATGCTTGATACAAGTTAACATGCCGCTGATAACATCCAGTGGGGAGTTTTTCGAGCTCCCTATACAAAAACGAAATCAGCGCGAGGCAGACACATCTCGATGATCTTTTCGAGCCCCAACCATTCGTCTTGGAGATAGAATTCGCTTTTAACTGAATCGTGAACTCTACACACGGGATTGCATAGCTGCTGAAATACTGGCAATCACATGGAGGAAGCAGACAGTCTTCTAGTTTCTAAGCGCTACTATGTCTCCGGCAATCCTCTTTGGATTGGGGAAAATGACTTCTAAACGAGTGTGGACTAAATGATGAACTAATGGCCCTTAGGGAACGACTTCGAGTTCAATGGCGCACAAAAATTGAGGCGCCTAATATATTACGCGATCGGCTGTGTTGGTCCCACCTGGCCGTGTCTTAGACAGACTATTTCAAGTCCCTCTTAGCTCAGTGGTAGAGCGCGTCACTAGTACACACCTTGTGTATGACGAGGTCAGTCGTTCAAGTCGGCTAGCGGGAATATGTTTTTGCACCTCGAGCAATGGCCACCATGGCTGTCAGCAGTTCTTGAGGTTGTTATTAACTTTCAAAGTTCAAACAAGTAGACGTTTTGTAGTACTAGAAACTTGTACAATACATACGCTCACAATCTTGGGGAAAATCAAGGGAAAATAATACCCTTTTGGACAGATGTAGCACCCTGGTCCTGAGTCCGGCCAGACCTCAGGATAACAGAACACTTCCCACTTCTCTATCTCCTTTATCTCCCTGGCCTATGTAGAGACAAGTTGACAACTTAGAGCAAAGCACCCCGAAAGAAAAATGGATTTTTCAATGCACTGGGCAACATTAAACTTACCACAGTTGTTATGTACACAATCAATTTTCATTTCTCCTCTAAGTAAGCTTTGAAGCTTCGTCTAAGCCTAAAACAACTTGAAAGTTGATACCAGGTGGCCACTGGCAGCTACGTACTAAGTACGTTACAGGTAGACTGTTGCATATTCAATTCAATGACATACATAGCATCTCAGAAAAATTTAGAATTCAATGCTAGATAGAGTCTAGTTAATAATCAGTCCTCACTGTAAAGTAAACTGGTTGGAAGTTGGCGGGGAAATTTTACTTGGGTCACCGAAAAAAGAAATTCGACAAAAATATTGCATAAAAGTTGAACTAGCCCACCGCGAGGGTCGAACTCGCAGCCTTCAGATGATCCGGTGGATCTAACCCGCCTAAGAGTCTGACGCTCTATCCGATTGAGCTAGGCGGGCTATGGTAGCAATGTCATGAGTACCAACATAGGGTGCCACCGTTGTTTGGGCGCTTATTTCCACACCATTTCTTGTGGCTCGATACGGGTGTTGTTGGGAAGAAATAAAATAAATAATAAATAAATAAAAATATTCAAGCTCTTCAAGAAATTGACTCACAGACCAGTAAGCAACAGCAATGACATGCATCTAATGGCGCAGTTAGTACCCGAAATGCGAGTACTAGACACCTGAGAAATATCAAGAGGTGCAGTTTTGTTTTCAGTCTGGAAAACAATAAAAGACAGGCATTCAGAGTAAGGGAAACATGGCAGAATTTCAACAGATCAGCTGCATTTCAGGTCTTGAAATACCACTCAAAAATAAGTTTTTACTATGCCGGAATAGTCAAAAAAATTTCCGCGCGCTGCGCGGCTCGAAACACTCGTCATGAGTAATTTATTAGGGCGCCTATTCTCAAAAAAAATCGTGTATCATTCTAAATTATGCTAGTCACCGGTTTCTTTCATTAAAATAGCTTTAAAATTACATTTTTGACTCTTTATATACTCCTGTATAATCTTCAAAAGGATTGGAAGCTGCCAGAATTTACCTGCACTTCACAGAAATGCAAGAACATCGAAACTGACCAGGTGGACGAGCCGTGTTACGCAGTGTCACGATCAGTCACATGTCTGCCAGATGACCTCAAGGGCCGTAGACACCTATATGGTGTGTTTCTCCAGCTCAAACTGAATATCTAGAGCACAGACACTTTCATAGACTTAAAAAGAATGTGGTTCCTAAATTTTACACATTTAAGATGCATGGTACGCGGAAATCTGACTGCCCAGTGTGCTGTCACAACAGAGTGACATGAAAAAATACCTTATCTTAGGTAATAAAATTCCGTATCGGTATCGGTATCGTCCAACAACACCACTAGCGAGCCGCCTTTCTTGTAGGCAGAGGCCTGATGTATGAAAACCCTGATTATATTTCAAAGAGGACGAGCGGATTTATTATTATTGATTTTGAAGAGACAATAAATGGCATTGGTGCCACAATTCGATGCGATTTAAATTACTTACTTCTTGGTGGATGAGAATCAGAGGGAGTTACTTAGCTTTGTGGTTCAAACCTCCTCGTTGCAAGATCGTTATGTCAATGGAAGGTTGACAACAGCTCTCGGTGAGCCTTGGGCGAGCCCAGGCGAGCCCTCAACTCAGCTGTGCGGCCAATGCAATGATGCCAACATGAAATATACATCGATCATCTGTCGATGTTACGATCGCTATGATGAACATGGCACGCTTGACGGACTCAGAAACCCGTCGAGCTGCGTTTAAGTACTAATATGCTTATCAGATACGCCAATGCAAGAATAGCAGAAAGATTACCGTTCCTGACCTTCGTCACGGTACGCCTTTCATTATCGCCCCTACACTCATAGCTGCGAAGATTTGATAGTATTACTCGTGTGCATAATTGGGCTATGTACTGAAAATAGTGGTCCAACAGATCACACGAGATCTGCTGCGCATTGTATGTACATAGTATAAGCTAGGTGATCTGACCGGGAGCACTCAGAACTTAGAAGCATCAGATTGGTTTCACTGATGCAAGACAAGAAGCTTGTTTCTGTTCAACGATCAATCATCAGCGAAGGACTATAAAATTACACTCGATTCCATCAAAGCCAATTGACATGCTGGAGTCATTAAAATTAGATTGCTACACAGGGTATCGTACCTATTTAACTATCAACAAGCGACACAAAGTAAGGAAACAACGTTAGAGTGAATGCTGTGGGTTGTGATAGTAGTACGAGAGGAGAAGGTATAGATGGTAAAAACAGTGGGTGGATGGGAACGGTCTCGTGAGAATGATCATGAAGCAAGCAGGAGAAAAGATGATATGGATGCGTACAGATACTAGCAACAATGAGTAGAGAAAATGGTTAAAAGTAGTGATATATCGTCCTTATGTAAATCCAGTGAATATCCACCCAGGTGGAAGTGTGAGATAGGGATGTTTTCGAAGTTCAGCTGCACTAGGCCGCTCTTCAGGGTTTCTGATGAAATACAGTCAGAAAGGTGTCCACAATAAAGGATAACCAAAGACGTACATGGCGAAGCACTTTCGCCGGAAATTATCTGCCTCTTCGCTCAAAACAATATCTTCTGGCACGGGTGGCGGTTGCTTGGATTGATAGAGCTGCGATGCAAGAAGATGAGAAACAAAAGCGGACCATATAAAGTAGTTACCGTACCTTGAACATGACCGCAACCATTTCTTCGCCCATCCAAGGCCTCATTCCCGCCCACATCTCCAAGACAACACAGCCAACACTCCAAATATCGACTTTGAAGTTATAGCCCTTCTTCTGCGCGTTGACGACCTCAGGGGCCATCCAGAATACAGTCCCTTGCATAGCTGTGAACGCGCCTCCATGCAAATCCTCCGTTCTTTTCGAAATCCCGAAATCTGAGATCTTGCATATTCCCGACATTTCGACAAGAATGTTGTCGGCTTTCATATCCTAGAGTTCATGTGAGCAGAGCTGATAGCAATGATAATAGAATTGACGTACTCGATGGAGGATGCCTTTGGAATGGAGGTACTCCAGCCCACTCAGGATCTGAGCCGTGAACGACCTCGTAACGTTGTCGGCGAACTTCCCGTGCTTATGTAGACAACTTCCGACGGATCCACCTGGAACGTATTCGAGGAAACTAGCGAAAGAAATATTATGAAAAGTCAAATGGTACAAGAATCAAAATCACTTACATGCTTAAATTTGCAGGAGTCTCTTCAAATCCAAGATATTGCACGATGTTAGGATGGTCAAGGTCCCTCAAGGTCTCGCTCTCCATTTTCAAGGCCTGCACGACCGTGTGTTGCCGTGAGTCGTTCTTATCGCTCGCTGTCTGTGGAAGCTCGACCTGCTTGACTGCGATCATCTCGCCCGTGGTCGCGTTCAAGGCCAAATATACACGACCGTATGTTCCTTTCCCAATTAGCTCACCCCGCACCCACTTGAACGTAGCTGCAACAATACCGTTAGTATCTTGGATTATAAAAACCAGAATCAAATGGCGAGTGACGTACTGGGTCCTCCAGACGGTGATTCCGGTAATGATATCGTCGAATTGTTGCGGCCTTGCAGAGTGGTGACTTCCTCTAATCTGCTCCCCCAGAGCTTGGTGCTTCGCTTTCGCATCATGTTGTCCTTCTGCGAGATCATATCCGCCGCCTTGGACGTCCGGTCGATCTTCTTTCTGTGCTCCTGGGCTACGATACGGATGGACTTCTTCGCCCTGATTCTTGCCTTGTCCTCATTGACTGGAACAGGAGGCGGCAGGGCCGCGGTAGGCTCAGCATTCGTCGGTGAAGTGTCGCCAGAGGTGGCCTCGATGACAGGTCTGTCAAGGTCGTGTTTCGGGAAGAACTTCTCCAGCTCTTCGTAAATATTTTCGGGCGGAGGACGCGGGGCCCAGTTATCGCTATCAGGGTCGATGAATGTGCTTTCCGGGCGTAACTGCGGCGCTCGCAGCAGATTAGGGTTGGCCGCGACCGGCGCGCGGTAGCTAGAGGGTGGCGCATCTCTCGGCGGCGGCTCCTGCCGCACGTCTCTCTCCATCGTGCTCATGTCTCCGCTGCGAGAACTGGTGGGGTTTTCGATCTGGACCTTCAAGGGCGGCCGGGCCGCGTTCCTCGCGGGTTCAGGGGGAACAATCCATGTCCCGTCACCTTCGTCTGAATCGTCGTCATCGTCATCAGGTCCATACGCGTCCGAAGAAGCCGAGCTCGCTAAAGGAGGTGGTGGGGAAAGCTGTCGCGTCGGCCGCGGCTGCTGCGTTTGCGGGGCGATGAACGTCCCATTTGCAGATGTTTTGAAGATGCTGGCCAAATACTTCTGTCCGTCTTGCTTGAGCGTCATATCCGAGCCAGACGTGCCAACGACATCCGTGGCGCTGCTGGGTGATGACGGCGGAGAGGGCTCGTTATACCGGCGCTCGTCCTGCAGACTCTGAGGAGTAAGCGGAGGAGTGTTCGAGGTCTCGGGACCACTGGTGGGTTCTGACGAACGGTCCGAATGATTACTGTTGTGATTCGGCCTAGGTCGAGGGCCAGGTACTACTGATCCTGGTGAATGATAATTCCTATTAGGAGATATCGTGCGAGGCGAACGGTTGTACTCTCCCAAATCCAAGTTCGACCCATAGACGGTGGGCGATTGCAGTCGTGACGATGGATATCCGCGCGTTGGGGAAATACTGTCACCCGTTGCCGACAGTGGTCGTGGATATGGGTCACGGACCGGAGATATCAGAGTAGATCCATACCCTCCTCGACTTCCGTATTGGCTCGACGAGCTTTGCATGGCGTCGGAAGATGCCCCGTGAGGCGAACCTTGGACAGGAAGAGGTCGAACGAATCTAGGAGAGGTGTCGTATGACTTCGGCATCCCAGGCATGCCACTAATAGCTAGAGAGCTGTTCGGAGAATAGGTGTCGCGCATATTGGAGCCCGGCCGCGAGACAGTTATGGGAAGTTGAGGAGTGGGTGGTATTTGATTACGGCGAGTTGATGACGGGCTTGTCAACCTGAGGTTATCCATACTCTTGGTCAGAGTCTTCGCAAGCCTGCTGGTCCCTTGCCAGCTCGAAGATGAAGATGAAGGCGGTTTGCGCCCACCCTCTTCTGCCTTCCAGCCAGCCAAGATGTTGCTATTGATGGGTAGATTGGCGGCACGGCTCCTGGCTGCCGATGGTACCGCAGGCTGAGGCCGGCCCAGAGGATTCTGAGTGATGTGTGAACGTACTGTATATGGAGAACTGGGTAGTTGGCCATAAGAGTTTTGACCAGTCCGTCGGTTTCGTGAAAGAGTTGGAGAGACGCGTTCCAGTTCATCTGCAGGACGCGCATTTCCGGGCATGATAATCTCCTGGGTAGGATCTTCGTCGTCATATGTCCTTCTTGGATGTACCGTCCGCAAGGTATCCCGAGAGGGCTGCGACCTGAGCTGTTGTAAGGACGGATGGTTATGGCTTCGTAACTGTCGGGTAGTGTGCTCGAAGTATTGTTCACTGGCAGTCCTTGAAGCCAGGTCTCGATCAGCAGCCGCATCGGAACCTGACCGCGCGTGCATACGTCGATCAAGTAGAACTGTCAAGCCGGAAGGTGATTCGTCATATGAAGGAAAGTTGGGTCGATTTGGTGATAGTGGAGGAGCCGCCATTGGAATTGGTGGTAGGGCATGTGCATCTTTCCGTGGGTTCATCACCCGGTCGGATGTCGCTGGGGGCGAAATAGGTTGCTCAGGGGAATTCGACCGAGCTTGAGTAGCTAGGCTCGGACGCCGAGGGGAATTCGGAGGGAGTGGTGCTTGTTTTGGTGGAGATGAAGGTAATTGGCTCGGAGGGGGTCTTGTTGACTGTGCAGTTGCCTCGCGATCAGGGTAATCAAGATCTGCCTCGTAGCCATTCAGCATTTCCGGAGTAGCTTTCTCGCTTGCAGATGAGAAGCTCCCATTCCTTGATCTGCTTGTGTGGCGAGGTTTAGTTCGGAGAGGCTTGACAACCTGAGAATAGTTGTTCGGGATTGTGTTGTATTCCATAGGTTGTGAAGGAGGTGGTGGCTCATGAACAGGTGCAAAGGGGTGGGTTACCAGAAATTTGAGAGTGCCCTTTGCATCGCCTTGATCGCGACATAGAGCCAGTAGATGGTCGTCCGTCAACGCATCTCCAATAGCATATGCACCAATTTCCGTCTGATAAATCAAATAAGGGTTTGCATCCTCGTCGTTGTAAATATGTAACTATCCAATTCTGTCAGAAATGGAGGTGCATGGTAGAGTGAAGATAAACGAACCTTGCTGAGAATGAGCTCCCTTATTTGCGCCGCAGTCCTCATTCCCGTGAGGTCGACTGTGACATACCTCTCAGAATCTGCAGTGACGAAGATGACCCGGTCAGCAGCAGATGGAGGTCCGCCATACGGATCCGAGGTTGGAGACTGGGGAAGCAGAGGGAAAGATCATGAGATTCCATGATAAGCTGAACTTAACAAAGAAGACAGAAAAGCATACCGTGCGAGGTCTCCGCGGGCCATCTAACTTGTTTATGGGACGACCACCAGATGGTTTGGTATACAGGTAGCCTTTTGAAGGCCTGCGGGGAGCAGAAGCCGGTGGAAACTGGGGGTCATAGTGTGTGCGATCGGTGTAAAGACTGGCTTCTGAGCTTTGGACCGCAATCGAGGGGCTTTCGAGCTCAACCGAGCCTGACGGCGCATGCAAGTTTGGGGTAGTGGGAGGAGGAGTAGATGGAGAGTTTGTGCTGACTGGCGACGAGGGCGGTTGGTGCGGTTGGTATTGGCTGCTCGGTACAGCTTGGCCTGTTGGAGGCTGGGAAGGCTGTGGTGAAGTGCTCTGCTTGTACTGCATGCTAGATGATGAGCTGCCGTTGGAATGGGTGGGATTGCGAGGACCAGCATTGGTCATGCGTGCAGTGCCATTCGGACGATTGGAGTGCTCTTTGCGGTCGTCGTCGGACTCGGAGGGGTTGACGACGACGAGGACCTTTCTCTTTGGCTTGCCGGCTCTGGAGTCCTCTGACATGGGGGACGGGGGCGGTGGAGAGGTCGGGAGCGAGGACAGCGGCGTCGTCGAGAGGTTGAGACCCAGCAGCGACCCAGGCAGAATGCATCCGTGCTGACTAACCACAGGCACAGATTGAACACACGTTGATCAGATGCATATTATTTTTATTATTGTACAACAATCATTAATTATCCACGTTCTACAAAACTGCCATCCAGTACATTAAGCTGCATCCAGTCAGCCTTGCACTGCACCACGGGTCATTTCGCTTACCTTGGGAAACCCCGTTTTCTCCTCCAGCATGCTCTCGCCCCAGCACAGCAGCTTCAACAGCCCCACCAGCTTCACCTCCTTGCCTTGGCTTAGACTTTCCAGGATCGCCGCGTTCACCTCGCCGGCGGTCTTCATCCGCTGCGCCGGTGACAGCAGCTCGGCAATAGCAGACGGCGCATTCGGCGCAGACTCAAAGGCAAGCAATGCCATTGTGCGTTCAAGTTCCGACAGAAACTCGGGGGACTCCTCCCCACGCGGGGCCAGTTCCTCTTGCGCAAACTGCAGTGCTTCTGGTATCCGTCCCTGACGTATGAATTCAATAAGCTTCTGCTGTTGTAATTTGAAGTACAAGGCAGGGTTCGTGTCAAGAATCTAGCGCCGATCAACAACGTCAGTTGCATGCTCCAACTACGAAAGAAGGAAACGGCGAGACAGATCATATTGAAGACTGAAGTTTTGGTTTATCGTGTATCATCACCAGCCCGAAGGCCTAAGAGTGGTGCATGAAACGTTTTAATCCTGCACGTCTCGCCGCACCTGGTTGGAATAAAGATACTCACCTCAGGGTTCAAATCGTTCACGCGAGTGATTGCATCTTCCACGTCCCCTCGTTGGAGGGCTTCGCGAATGTCCATTCGGCTTTCAATACTCTCAAAGTCAACCGGAGGCTCATGATCAAGGTTTGCCTCCTGGCTGAACTCCTCGGCTGCCGACTTGTACCCTTCAATCACAAGGTAGTCCATGATGAGCCGGTTAAGATCCCTAAAAGTATAAAGGACTGTGTCAGCACAACGTCGTCAATCACAACACAGAAAGGGACAAGGTTCAGATAATACATGCAATAAGTTGTCTCCACACGAAAATTTTCAGAGAGATTCCCAATTGTTTTATCATCCTTGTAAACAACAAAAACAAGTACTCACGTTTTCGTAACTTGAACATCGTGAAGCCGCTTTTCCCATTCCTCCTTGCGAATAAAAGGTTTCGGAGGCTTCAATCAGAAGAAAAATTAGCACAACGAACAGAGCAGGACCATAAGTTACACTGACCATTGGGCAAACTGAAGAAGCGCGATTTCAATTTATGGATGAGCAGTTTTCGCTTTAGGGGAGGTTTTAAGTACACAAAGCGATCACGTGGAGTATTCACTTCACGCGATCCCCACTGCCCTCGTCCTCGACCATCATATCTGCAACGATAACTATCGAACTCCTCCTGAAAATTGGAACTCCAGTGCTAACTCACTTGTTATCTTCTCTATTCAGCTGAATTATATGCCGAAGCTAGGAGCAAAGGCGGCGCACACGACGCCCTATTTACAATTCATGAAGTGCCACCCTGTGCCACCCTCTCGGCTCAAAATAACCCACCCAAGCCTAATGAGCTTCCAATGGATTGTTCCAAGCACAAAACATGTTTCCATTTTATCTAACCCAAATTGCGCGCTCAATACAGCGCTCATAAACATTACATTCCCGGGAGTCGGCCGCAACTCTAGCAGCAAGTAAGGCCGATTTCCTCGTTGCGCGCTCCCACACTCTCCCAGCGTGGCCTCTCCGGGACACCCTCAAAGAAATGCTGCACGGCTAAGATCATCTGCCGTGCACAACGCCTCGCAGGGACCGCACCTGTTCCCGTCCCCAGCCCCGTCATCAGGACCGTCTTGATCCGTTTATCGCTCGCGCCCGCGCCCGCTGCCGGTCCAGCTCCATGACGCTCGTTCCACAGCGCCACCTCGTTTAGGAGGGACCACATGGCATCGTAGACCAGGTCTCTGTTCCAGCTGACGTCCTCCGGGGTGCGCATAGTGGGTACGATAGCAAGCGCGTGCGTGCCGTAAGGATTCCCGGTTGGACCTGAGGCGTCCTCTGGAAGAGGCACGATAAAGCAGGAGCCTGGCGGGAGATACCCTTTTGATCTATTTAGGATGAGAGCCTGGCAGTGATTAGTTAGCGTGCATTCGTCCCCGGATTTTCCTTTAAAGACCCGCGAGAGCTCCAGATCGAACCTATCAACGGAACCTCAGTTGCTCGATCGATGCATAGAATTTAACAATCTGAAATATATGGTTAGACTCACCCTCCGTCCATGATACCGTAAGAGTTTGCTGGGGAGACAATACAGTCGCATTGCAGTTTCGACGGCTCAATTTCACCCAATCTCCCCTGAAAAACCGAAATGCTAACACCCTTTGAGCTTTTCCAGTCTTCCGACATGTACTCGTTAAGTGCGAGTTTCCATTCTTCGAATAAATTTGGCTTCGTTTCGCCCTCTTTTTGACGGGGTGCGATAAGCATTAGTTCGAATGCTGGCTTCACCATCGACATGTGGCCGAGCAACTGATTGCGGAGTATATGTTCGTGATGTAGAGTTTGCGCCGATAACGGTCCTAGTTATGGATAATAGTAGAACAGCATATAACTCTATATATACAGTAAAGAATTATATACTAGAATCCAGAGTATCTGAATTTGGGGCGGCTTGGTCTCATGATTCATCTACTAACCATGCAAGCCAGCGTTAGTGGTATATATAATACAGATGATATGGAGCCTAGGTCGCTCTACGAGATGTCAGTATGTACATGATAAGCAAACAGCATATGAAAAACATAGGTCGGAAAGCGCGCAAGGTTAGTTATCAAATAGCAAGATCAGGTTCCCTCATAAAGTGTAGTCCCTGCTCGTCTTCCCAGCGTTGTTGCCATTCGTTAACACGTCGCATGAGATCGGCCCACTGCGCTTCAGTCTCTACACCTTCCGTCCATTTATCACCGGCACCGAGTTTCTCGATTCGGCTCCAACCGCGTTTGAGCGCCTGGTATTTGGAAATATCTTTACGCCAGCTTTCAACGAATTTCTTGCCATCATTATGAACGACACCCTGAGAGGATCAAGAATTAGTAATATGAATGGTGATAAGAGGGGAAATAGCTATCGAACCTTTTCCTTCAGGAAATCAACAAGCTTCTCTTGATAGTTAAACCCACCACCTTCGAGCATTCTGTGCCCGTTGAAATAAGGGTCAATTCCCTGCGAACGAACGTGTTCATCGTATGCGGCTAATTCTTGTAGCAACTCTTCACGAGGAGGGAAAATAGAAGGATTGAAGATGGCATGGGTAGCAAAGAGGCTCTGAGCGACATCAGAGGGGCAATTAGCGATATATATAGGGAGCCCGATGAAAGCCAGGGCATTTGTCGGATATCTGGGGCTGAGAGAAAGGATATGCCGATGGAGAGGGAAAATATAGCGCGTGTTGGTCACCAGCTCTTTCTGCACGGTGGAGTTATCGCGTGCTGAGGGATCCAGCCGTAGTTCCCCTCCTGCCTCGAGGAATGGCTTTAATGTTTGATAACCAGTTCCGAGCAAAACCACATCTGGGTCCACACTAGTGCCATCCGTGAAAACAACACCATTCGGTGTGAATTCTGCAATTTCAGGTTTGACTTGCACCCCATCAACAGGGTCAGTGTTTTCAGTTCGAACGGAATTGAATACCTAGTTTCGACCTTTAATTCTGTACGTATGTGAAATTTGAGATAATATTGGGACATACCTCGCGCGCGTATTTAGCGACTTGAGACGCCGCATCGCGTCCACTTGCGCCGTTACCAACCACTACTACACTTTGGTTCGTGAAGGCTTGCGGTTCCCGGTAATATACAGAATGAATAATCCGCCGTTTCAATCGATTCGGGGGCGTGTTGTTTAGCCAGGTTTCTTGCCCTTTCCAAGTAGGAATGCGGGGCAAGTGGTTGTTGCCTGACGCAACGACCAAGTGATCAAAACGTTTACTGACAACGCGACCGGAAGCTCTGTCTGAAATCACAAGGTCCCAATGTCCTTTCTCTGAAGTACCAGACCACGAAGCTTTTTGCAGTTTGTGGTTGAAAGCGATGTGATCCAGAAGATTGTAATGTTGAGCGTAGCGTAAATGATAGGCCTCTATGTGTTCGTGACTTGGATATAGCGGCGTGTTTGGAAGAAATGGAAAGCCGGGATATGACATATGTGGCACTGGCGTGTTTGTATGGAGTAGAGGGTACAAGGGTGTCTCTGGTATTTCTGGAGGGGTTATGTTGCGCGGGTCAGGAAGCCTAGTACAGAGCCGTTATTGCTGTACTGGAAACAGAACGAGAAAACAGGCTTGCCAAACACCCGAGACATTTTCTCTTTCCTCATAGAGAACAATCTCCCAGCCAGCGCGATTATGTGAAGGCAAGTCGAGAACTGTTTTCAGCATTGCTAAGCCGGCACTGCCAGCGCCTATGATGGCGACAGACTTGGCAGGCGCGGGAAGAGCGCCATTTTCAGCGTATAGAGGCTCTTGAGAGGGTAGGCCAACAGACAGGAACGGTAGTACAAGTCGCGACAAGTTGACCATAATGGCAATAGAAGTGATTGGTAAAACAAGGGAGTCGGTTTGAAACTCCAAATGGGCCCTGAGTTAAAAGAGACGGCCATCGCTGGGCTATTGACAAGCTTCGAGAGCATATCAGTGTGAGCTGTACGTGTGTATCATTGAAGCCATCCCCTTCAAGTATGGCGTCATTAGGTTCGGCGGCAGCAAAAATAAAGTTTTTGTAACAACAGCGACCTGGAGCTTGCATAGACTTGTTCTCTGGTATTTGTTACTCGCTGGTGTCTGTCGCTCCTTTTGCCCTGGATCAATGGCGAAGAACAGTCATGGAAAGAGGTGTGCGCGAAGCGGTGCGATGCAAGCTAACGAGGATAATCAATGAAGTCGTAATCGAGCTGAACAATCAGATCAATTGCATACAACGTTGGAAATATTTGTCACTATTACGCCTTCGAAACTACGCCTCCAGACCTGATCATATTGAAGAAATCGTCTTTGTCAACTGTGCCTAATGAGAAGCGAGTCGAGTCAGTCGTATTTTAGGAAAACTGGATTCACATCACATACTTTCTTTGCCCCGGCCAATGATATTATCCTTCTTCTTTCCTTTGCCTTTACTTGTCTCTGTTATTGGTGCAGGCAATGTGGGTTTGCCTTTACCGCGACTAGCTTTGAGGTCTTCTGTCGCGGCCGTAGCAGAGGCTTGCGATTGTTGTATCACATTGAACAATCTGACGACTTCGTGGACATGAATAAGTGGTTCGTGAGACGGCATAACAGCGACATACCTCCTCGTTGTGCAACTTTTCGTAGAGCTCGCTCGCTTTCTCCTCCCCAACCACCTATGACATCCTTTATCCTTGCCTTATCCTCCTTTTCCTTCTTTTCTATCTGTAGCACCTTCTTTGCCCGTGATTCCAGCTTTTCATCATTGCGTTTCCGTGCTATTGACGGTTTTAGAGATAGCGGCAGAGCTGAAGGCGTCTCAGTTTTCAGTAGGAATTCTAGCGTAGCACCGAATTTTGATGTCCCAGTCGCTCTGATTTTACGCTTCGATGTTTGCCGCGATTTTTGTGGCTTCATGCCTTCAATTTCTTCATCTTCGTCGACTTCTGAACCATCGGCGCTGTCATTTTCCATCTGTTCGTCGTCGTGATCGTCATCGGATGGATCTGAATTGCTGAAAGAGGCGGCAGACTCTTCGTCTTCGCTGTGGTGTTGCTGCGGTGCACCAAGTTTTTGGCGTTTGTGAGGAGGCATTGTGAGTATGAGGATGAGTGGAAGAAATTAGAAAATTATTGACAAATGTGGCGAGTGCTGTCTCGATTAGGGTCGCCTCCGGCTGATGGATGCACCTGCAGTCGCCGTCTTAATGCTGACTGCCTTCTCTCCAACCCTCTACATCCCTCTTAATTTTTCAAGGTCTTGCTGGTCATTATCGCACACTATCGGATTCTTCAAGGTTCATTAATACCCACGTTCTTCTGCACTTACGGACGCTACTCTCTTAATCAAACGACGCGACTGGATACAACATTACGCGTTACCTAAATTTCGCCATACATTCATCGACGGAGAGCGGTTCAAGCTTTAGCCATCTATTCTGAATTTCTGTCATACAAACCACCCACAGGATGCAAACACCGACACAGCCTATAGATCTGTCTCCCGAGCCAGATCTTCACCCATTATATCCGACAATCGCGCAGATATCCCAACAAATCAGCTCGGATTCGGGGCTGCATCCATCGCAAAAGGCAGAGCTAATAGCCCACTGCTTGACCCGCGCATGTGCCTTCGGCGACATATCTGTCGTACAATATCTATTAACGGATGCGCAAACGCAAGCGCACGTCGATCTAGGTCTGCGAGATGACGATGGTGTAGGACTTATTAGCCTTGCTATTCATGGCTTCGTTGGCGATTCGGATCGGGACGTGGAACGGGAGGAATGTGTTCGCCACCTTGTTTCCCAAGGAGCCGACATGACTGCGGATAAAGGTGAGTATTTATGTTGTTCAGGCTGTATTGAAACCCTAACTCTTTTTGGAACTCTAGCTGGATGGACACCACTACATTATGCTGCAATTCTCGCTCCGCCAACTCTAGTTTCATATTTAATGACACATGGATGCTCTCCCTTTGCATTAACAGAGAGGAAACTCACTCCTCTCGACATTATTACGGCACACTCAATGTTACCTGGCAAGGAAGACGTTGCATTATTGCTCGAGGAATCTATGCGCGGACAAGGTTGGACCGGTGGTAGGATGGAAGAGCGACGCAGATTGCTCGAGCAACGCAGCAAGAGAAAGGAAGAAAGAAGGAGATACGTGAAGACGTCGGGAAAGCTCTTGGAGTCACTCCAGATTGGTGGCGCAGGAACTCGGACCTCTCAGATTCAGAGGATGATTCAGACGAGGACGAAGAAGTTGATGATAATGTATATGTAAGTGATCTATCAGTTTCATGTCCAGTCAACTTCTGACCTCTCTCAGACGCCACATCCAGATTATTCATCTATGCTCGTCTTCTCGCCACCTCTTTTAACGCAAATCCTCGAATCCCTCATTACAAACTACAAACCTGCCTTTAAGGATGCTACGCCCGCGAATACGCTATACATGCTTGCCAGATTTGCTGCACTTACATGTGACCATACTTGGCTCGAAGATCTTATAATTAGCGCTACCGACGCGATCGAAGAAACTTTCTTCGTACGTTTCCTCTCTCAATTTTTTTCTCTGGAATTATTCATTATAATCCATTCATCAGAGTCGAGCAGAGGACCTTTCATGCCTAGTGTTTTGGCTGTATAACACTACACTATGGTTGCATCTGCTTGAATGCGATGCGTCAATAAATGAGGCATGCGAAATGTTGGGTTCCTTCGAAATCATTGAAGAAGTCATTAACTCTGTATTTGGTAGGTTTCTCACTTGTAGCTTTATATCTTCTTCAATGCACTTTACTAACACCGTCTTCCTTGTAGTTTTCATCATCCGCTATGCTGAACGACGAATAGATCAGCTCCTAGATGCTGCTATATTGTCATATACACCTATGCCTTCTGAGTTCGAAGCAGTGCAATTCGAGTCAGAATGGTCTTTTCTTCGCCCTTTCTCTGGGAAAAAGAAACTTCCGCCATCTCCTAACGGCCACCGCATGGTGCCAGCCACCCCTCCTAGTCCTGCTCCGCATCGTCCGATTTCCCCCACTGGAAGCCAGGCCACTATTTCATCTTCCACCTCTCGAGGCTTCTCTTCTTTACGGCAAACGGTTAATCGTGCAAGAGGCCAGGCATCGGGAACCTCTATATCTGCTATCTTCCAAGATGCAACATCACACCCTGAACCATCATCGCTAGATCTCACCTCCTTCCTTACGTCTCTCCACACACTTTTGATTCTTTCCGACATCAACCCAGTAATCATAACGCAATTATGGTCACAAGTCATGTATTGGACGTCGTGTAAGTTCTTATCCTCGGTTGACATTGGGATGTAGTTGAAAAATTACGCAGGCGAGATATTCAACCGTGTCATCACGCGAAAAAAATACATCTGCAGGTGAGTGTCCAACCTTTCTTCCTCAAACGACAATATTAACCTTCCTGCGTAAGGTCGCGTGCCATTCAAATAAGTATGAATTTGACCGCCATCGAAGAATGGATAGAAGAAATAGGTATACCACCGGGGATTCAGAATCACTTTGCGCCTGTGAGGGACCTACTAAATTGGCTTCAGGTGAGTCAGCCAAGCTAGATACTCTGTACACTGCTGAAGGTAAATAGTGCCTATCATCTATCTCCGAATTTCCTGATCTAGTGGCAACGATCCAAACCATGAAGCATATAAATCCTTTGCAGGTAAGTCTCGGATTTTCAATGGATTTTAATGCAGCTGCGAACAACTTTCTTAGATGCGTCGCGCTGTTCGCGACTATAAATACGAAGTTAACGAAGGTCGTATGACAGAAGAATGCATCCAATATCTTACACAACTGCAAAAGGATTGGGAGCGACACCGAGTGAAATTAGGTGTAGAAGCGATCAGGAAAGAGGTAATCCTCTTCTTTTATTATTATCTGCTTTACTTTAGCGTGCTAACAATGTATAAGATTGTAGATCGAGATAAAGGTCGAGAAGGGAGTATATCTTCGGGAATGAATGATGCATCAAGCATTTCCGGAGATACAACCTCACTAGCACCCTCCTCTGTCGAAAGTCCTTCCCCACAACAAAGCATCGATACCTTATTCGATCGAACAACTGACATTTCACTATGGGAGCCAGTCCGCCCACCTCAAGCCCTTGGTGAATTATTGGATTCAAGATACATGATGCCACTCCTTTTCCCATCCGATCCTCGTCTTCTTTCTGCCGTCCCTGGGAAGAGGGCAATATTCGACGATAATAAAAGAGTCTCCATGCAGAGCTTCAGTTCAGGCTCAAACAAGAGTACTGGGGGCTCTAATACACAGTCAATTCCATTTCCATGGGTATCGAAAAACCGAAAGGTCCGAAAGGTCGACATTGAAACCTTGCAGTGGGTCGATGGCATTCGTTCTGCCTCGCGTTGGGGACGGTCTGTGGCACCAGATTATGAGCCGGAAGACGAAGACGGTCCTCTGCAGCCGTCTTACGCGGACGATGCAGATGGAGACCCGACTATCAAGATCAACACGCATATAACGCCCTTCACTCGTAAACCCTCTGGCAGAGCCAAATCTCGGCCGAGTGTGGGCGACACGACGCCCATTGATGCCTCTTTCGACAAGATTCATACCTCCACTTCTCATCATGATCAGTAGTCATTCTTTCCCGGTGTTGATGACGCATTTGTAAATTACATCCATCATTCTTTCAGACAATTTCTACAATTTCATGTCCCAATGTTGCTATGATCTATGTATACCGCGTACTAGATGCAAAGCTCATGTTCTGAGCACCGATAAATTCCCTTGATGAAGGCAACATTTTAATCTCTCTTGCAACTGTCGCGTAAAATCGACAGCGGTGGTCAGTGAAAGCAGGTGAAAGCTGTTAATTAGATGGGTGTCCATCTTATTTAGATTGAAGCGTGCGCACGCTCGCTCAAGACTTATACAGTTATACTCGTGAGTCGTTTGCACTGGCGCGCAGCAACACCGCCCCCACAGAGATTGATCGACACTTTCCCAAGATGGAAAGTGCCACTACTGGGCGAGGCTAATTGCGGTGCATGCAGCCCGGCGCAGTCTGCCAAGTCTGCGTCCCCTTGCTCTTTACCTCTCATTTGCTGTGTTCCAATACGTCTGTCCGAACCTCTCTTTGCGTGTTGGTGTCACCATGGATTACAATCACACCTCGTCAGACAATAAACACGACCTATATAACACAGAGCTTACTCCAGAGCCGTCAAGTTCAAACTATCGTCCGCCACCTTTCCACCGGTCGTCAAGCTCATTCCCTATGTTAGACGGCTATCCTGACGAGAAAACCAACATGCATGCCATGAATGACAACGAACACGACTCCTCTGACGACCCCACAAACGTTCGACAAAGTCGAACATACCCTGGCCATGACACGCTGGATGCTGGACCCTCAGAATACGGCGGAGCTAGATACTCCGACGATGATAATCACAGAGGCTACCCAGCTGTGGAGGATTCACCGGAGGCACCCCTTGTTCGCAACTCTGTTCAGAGTCAGAAGAAAGCCCGTTTCGAAGATCTAGGTCGGAAAACAATATTTAGTGCCGAAAGCACGACGAGGCGCTGACATTTGTTGTTCGTAGAATACGCGGACCCGACGGATATGAAACCAACGGATTCAGAGAGTAAAGACAAACCTCTGGCGAGATTTTTCGAAGGCGCAAAATACCCTTTAGCCCAACGGATAGAAAACAAGAGGCGAGGAATAGGACGTCAGAAACATCCTATCGTAGGTAAGTGTTGAAAACATTCCAATTGAATGAACGAATAATTAACCGTATTTCTAGTGTATAGTCTAACAATTGCCATGGTTGGAATCCTCATTTACGAACTCATCCTAAATTCCCGACAACAAGGATCGCCAATTTCTCTGAAGGTGAGGAGCTATTCTCCTATTCCATATTCGTCACTTAAAATCACATAGCCTACAATAAATCCTATGTTGGGCCCTTCTTCAAGTGCACTCATAAATCTAGGAGCACGCTTTCCTCCATGCATGAAACTGGTTACTCAAGTTCCTCCTTCGACACTGATTGGATGTTCGTGAAATAGTTCCTTTTTTCAATCCTAAAGACTGCACAAGTCTAACCTAAATTACAGGCATGAACAATACAGCTAATCCAGTGACACAAGTGTGTACAGTGGAAGACCTATGCGGTTTCGGAGGTAAGTTGATGTTCGCCAGGAAAGGCGTTCCTTGTCATTTACCATTTTTTTTTGGCCGCTTTAGGGTTTCACGGCGGCAATCCTAACCAGTGGTTCAGGTACTTCTACCTCTATCGTTGATGACTTGAGATACAAGCGCGAACTATTTTTTTTTCCAGATTTATAACACCCATATTCTTGCATGCTGGACTCATTCATATTCTCCTCAACATGCTTGCACAACTTACAATTTCAGCTCAGGTATGCAAAATGCAAAACCTAATTGTTGAGGTTTATGCATGTCTAATGAGTATGATATGAGCAGATTGAGCGAGAAATGGGTTCCGGAGGTTTTTTGATCACCTACTTTGCCGCAGGAATTTTTGGGTATGTCAATGTCATGTGGATAAAGATATAGCTGTTGATGGGCACCGCACAGAAATGTTCTAGGAGGTAACTTCGCGCTGGTGGGCTTACCATCTGTTGGCGCTAGTGGAGCCATTTTTGGGACAGTTGCAGTCAGTCATCTACAATCTTATTTTTTCGAATTGACTTCATTAAATTAATCATTCTAAGGTTACGTGGGTCGATCTCTTTGCCCATTGGGAGTATCATTACCGGCCAGTCAGAAAGGTACCTTCGTTTTGTTTCTTGGAATTTCGCATGATATCTCAGATATGGTCCGTGCTAGCTTATCTTTATGACTATCGAACTGGCCATTGGCGTTGCAATTGGATATATTCCTTGTAAGTATCTAAACCATTGCCATGGGTTAGCCGCTTATTTAAACCTTCCTCAGACGTTGATAATTTTGGTATGTGACTCACGCTACGAAAGACGAGAAACTCGACACCAATTCTTTCTTCTAGCGCATCTCGGTGGCTTCCTGATGGGACTCCTTGTTGGAACGATATTCTACCCAGTAATCAGCGTTACAAAGCGTCATCGACTTGTCATGTGGACATTCCGCATAGTCGCCATCCCTATTGCTGTCGTATTATTAGTTGTCCTCATCAAGAACTTCTACACATCGGATCCATATGCAGGCAAGCAATTTTTTTCATTTGATCCAGGGCAACCTTGACGTCCTATTTTCCAGCCTGTTCCGGATGTCGCTATCTATCATGTTTCCCTACGTCCGCCAATAATCGCTGTCAAGGGTACGTCTATCAAAACTATTAAATTTCCTTCTGCTGATTCTAACTCCGTTGTAATAGAACTGGTTCGTGAAAAGTATTCAATACTTAAAACAGACCACGATGGCTAATACTTGATATGATTTAGGATTGTCTAGCTCAAGCAGTACCGGGATTTAATTGTTGGCGGGCTTGATTTAACAGTTTGAACAGGTGAACAGGTATTCAACTGATTTCATGGACATCCATCGGACTTGTTTCAATTTGACTGCTTTTATAATACACATCTGACCTCCAGGGACTTATATTCTAGCAATACCATATATTAGACAGTATATCGGAGTTATTATTCAACGTTCATGTTGTATGCATGTGCGCAAAGTCAGCGCTACCACGAACTTTATTTTTTGGCTTTGGAAAATCATAAATGTGCTTCGAGAGTCGTGAGACGCTCGTGGCGGAACATGCGCAAGATTCGCCAACTCGGGAATCGGAGCTATACTTGACTCCTGCCAACTGCCAGGCGTTGAATGTTCGATTCACACCATGCACATTGAAACTTCCTATCTTCAACTCTCATAAACGATAACCTTTGTCGACGGCGCACCTTACCGTAACTCGTCAGACGCGTCAACGCATCACGATTGCCAATTGCAGATCAGTACCGTCGCGGTCGAATCGCGGTCCAGTGACGGTCCAGCATGTCTTTCAACAAAACCACGTTGAATCCTGCATGGCCACACTTCTTGGGAGGATTTTCATTGGTGCTAGCGCTTACAATTGGACTGGGTCGTGTACTTCTCGATGGTGAGTAGAATTGTGCCATGACGCGAAAGCTTTACTAAAACTGTATATATACAGGATGGAATGACCCTATGCGTTGCGGAGCCCTCTTGAATGAAGGAAGCTGGTTAGATTCAGACCATAAGAATTGGCAGCCTAATGGTTGGTCTATCTCCTTTCATCCTTTCCAATATGATATAACTGTGCTCACCTTCGCGTTTTAGGATGCATGCTGCATACCTATACGGAGAAAGACGCTTCCACATGCCTGCAGTCAAAGGACATCACCTTCATCGGCGATTCTGTTACACGGAAGCTGTTCTTTCAGGTCGCTCAAGTGCTAGACACATCAGTAGCTTATACCCCCTTCGACGATACCAAGAAACATGCCGACCATTTCTTGCGCACAAATTATGGGACGAACATTACGTTCATATGGGACCCATTCCTTAATGCTTCCTACACCGAACGCACGTTGACGGAGGCTCACCCAATTTCAACCGTGCAAGGTCCTTCGTCTGCTATGCTGGTGCTCGGTTCCGGTTTATGGTACCTTCGTTACGCCGCGTCTTCAGGGGGAATCCCAGCCTGGGAGAGCAAGATGGATCATGTCTTCGAAAAACTGTCAACCTACAACCGAGTTGCTGACGAGGTGGTCATCTTGCCAGTCGGGCAGGTCGTACCATCCAAGTTATCCTCTGCCCGAGTGCTAACGATGCGTTCAGCTGATATCGATGCCATGAATTCTGACTTGTATCACCGCATACACCCTCCTCAAGATTTCGGTGCCACCTTTTTGGATTCAAAGTTGCCTATGCAAAAACCCCATTCGCTCCATGGGGTGTCGTTGCCTCTCGTTTTCAATGCCATGCTGGATGCGTCGCTGACGGAGGACGGTCTTCATTATTCCGACAGTATCGTCAAGCTACAGGCTCAGATTCTTCTGAACCTTCGATGCAACAATGTTTTGCCCAAAATCTTTCCTATGAATAAGACGTGCTGCAATAAATATCCGACTCCATCTTTACTGCAGATAATCTTTCTTGGAACAGTAATACTTCTGGGTCCTTGTTTGGCGTATAGGATGCTCCGTAGAGGTAAGTTACACAATTGTCGCTTCAAAATTTTGTTAATTTATTGGTGTATATTTCGCAGGGCTACCTTCTGCATTTATGGAGAAGCACACGCTGCTTCCTCTGATTATCAGCCTAGCTGTTGCTTTGATATTCATCGCAGACCGAACGGGTTTCTGGTCGAAGGAACAAAAGCAGTTTGACGCCTGGACATGTGCCTCTCTGGGTCTTTTATCCCTTTTGATTGGCTTTCTCACTATCCAAAGAGAAGAGGCAGATATGGGTTTTCTAAATCGGGATCAAACAGCTGAATGGAAAGGTTGGATGCAAGGTTTTCATTTTACTTGCCTGAGATGTTATTTCTTCAAACTAAGTTGCTTCCGTTTTGGCAGTTGCGATTCTTCTATACCACTACTTTGGCGCTTCTCAAATTTCTGGAATCTACAATCCCATACGAGTCCTAGTGGCCTCATATCTCTTCATGACTGGCTATGGCCATACGATGTTTTATATTCGAAAGGCAGATTATGGGTTTCTACGTGTTGCACAGGTATGCTTTGATTTATATGCATTATCTTGATTTTCTAACAACGCTGCAAATGCCTCCCCAAGGTACTCATCCGTATCAATCTTTTCACGATTTTACTTGCGTATGCCATGGACACGGATTATATCTCCTACTATTTTACGCCCCTCGTCTCGATGTGGTACCTCGTTGTCTACCTTACGATGTTGACAGGCGGAGCAAGGGTCAATGATCGGGCACCTCTTCTTGTCATCAAGATTCTGCTCTTTGCTGGATTAATGGCATGGTTTATGAATGAAAGTTGGCTACTGGAAGCCTTGTTCGATATCCTGCACCGCTTCTGCGCTATCCGTTGGTCGGCGCACGAATGGGCTTTCCGGGTCAATCTGGACATCTGGATAGTCTTTGTTGGGATGTTGACTGCGGTTGCAGCGACTAAAATTCGTGAACATCGGTGCACCGATCACCGTTGGTGGCCTTTCGTGGTGACAGGTTCCGTCGGACTCTCGGTTTTGGTCCTAGTGTGGTTCTTCGCCTTTGAACTCTATCAAGATTCGAAGTTCACGTACAACGCATGGCATCCTTATATTTCCATCTTTCCAATCCTTGCATTCGTCATCCTCAGAAATTCGAGTGCCGTCTTGCGGTCAGCATCCTCGAGGGCCTTTGCTTTCGTCGGCAAATGCTCGTTAGAGGCTTTCATCATCCAACACCATATCTGGCTCGCGGGTGACGCCAAAGGCATTCTGCTTATAATTCCGGGCACTCGGTGGAGACCAATCAACTTCATTCTTACGACCATTATTTTCTTGTACATCTGCGACCGCGTTGCGTATGCTACAGTGGAGATCACGACAACAATATGCGGGGTGCGGCAGAGGGGCCTTCCAGCACCGGCAACAGCTGTGTTATTCACTGCCTCGGAGTCCATTGACGAAGAATCCGAAGGCCAGGAGATAACGATACCCATGATACCTCTCTCGCAAAGCCGTTCTTTTACATCAAAAAATGGCAGCGACCTGGAACAACTTCCCCTCGAACCCGATACACCTATTAGACCTAATCGCTGGATCGACCGCCTCGCGGAGAATCCATCAAGATCCTCTTCACAAGGACGACTACATGGTTGGCTTTCTGAACATAATTGGCTTTGGCAGCTACATTCACAAATTTTGGTTGTCTTGGGCATTCTTTGGCTTTTTAATATTTTCTGGCATTATCCTTATCCTTCAGGTTCGACTTCTTAATAGGGCGTCATGATTGTCTTTGTTGCGAGCGCTACACGCGTTACACATTTTATTGGAATACTTACACGACCTTTTTGCACATATTAACGATAGAGTGTGTTCCGAAGTCCAATAGACAAGGATATATTCAACATAAACGCAACAATATGGAAGTACACAACGTCAATACGAAAGAGAACAAGTTGTAGAGATTCCAAGGATGCCTGCTGGAAGATTGTCATCAGTAAAATGTCATTGAGAACGAACAACAAATAAGGAATCAGTATTAGCATGGATAATCAACACTCCCTATCCTTTAGACAGGGTTCAGGGCTTGACTTCTATTTTGTTCTATCATTTAGAGTGGGAATGGAATAGATGCTCACCATATGAACAGTATCCAAGAGGAAGGAACAACTGAATAAGCGAAAGAATAAGCATTCGCTCGCACACGTAGTAGGCGCAGACAAAAGGATCAGAAATTTGGGTATATGAATGACGGTCATCAACCCTTGGGTTTCCAAGTAGCGATTCATTTGTCTCGTCATTGTGCGTTGCGAAGGGAGAGGCATACATACCCAGATAGCGCGAAAGAAGAAAGCATTGTTGGGATGGAGGAGAGAGAAACCAGGCAAATTTTTGGAAAATCGAACGCGCCTTTTGTGGGTGATGGATTAGGGCCGGTCAGGGCGCTCACGTGATGTTATACGCGGGCCCGGCACATACGTGAGCGTGACAGGTTGGCTTTATTACAGTGCTGTGTGACTGGCCTACAAGCTCTCTTCCTGTCCCTCTTCACGACCTTCCACGATGGCTAATGTACTCCATCCACACATTGACTTTCAGCCCAGGCCTGTGTCGCATGCTCCTTCAGCATTTGGGTTTGGATTTGGCCTCGGGCCTTCTCCTTCAAACTCCATGATGCCTCCCTCTGGATGGGCGACTCCAGGCCACACGAATCCCGCTGCTTTTCAACATTTGGCGAATTATATGTCCGCTTCTGCATCAGCGAGACCCCAGAAGAGACGGATGAGCTCTGAGGAGGAGGAGGAGAATGGGCGATACTCGAGCACCCCCCGAGATGAGTCAATGGACAGGAGCCCGACACCCGAACGCCCGAAAGCCACAGCACCCAAACGTGCTCGCGCTGCATATTCAAGCAGTCCGGATCCAAAGGACATCTCAACAGGCAAACAGAATAAAGCCCAAAGCGGCTCGGATGGGAACGACATCGATGTCGGTCTGTTGTTAGGTCAGTGACTTATCTCGTACTTCTCAGACTGGTTATTAATGATAGCCTGTACAGCCAACCTACCAGCAGAATCGCTACTCCCGCTCCTGATGGAGCTCCTAAAGAAAAACCCCACATTAAAGGGCACTTTACTCCCTCTTATCCCCCGCCCTACAGTGGAGTCCGCCATCCGGATATTATTTCGATCTGCAGAGAAACTTACGCAAGCCTACCCCTACTCTATCAACGGGCCGCAGTCAACCATGCGGGCTGACTACATCTCCTCTCGCCTGCAACAACACGTCGCTGATTACGTATCCACCTGCATGTCGTACTTCACATACTTCTCATGCATACCTCCGTCCCCGCAAACAGCAGCCCCTTCTCCTGGTTCCAGCCAGAACCCAATTGCCACTCCCACTCCCTCCTTGCACAAGGTCGCCTCACCACCTTACGAAACGTTCTTATTCCTCAAAGCGGTCACAGACCAAATTCTGAAGCAACCACCTCCCTCTCGGGACGAACTCCTGAAATCGCTCGTTGACCGACTTAAAGTCGAGTGGCAAGCATGGCATAGCAAAACTCAGCACGACATTGAACAGGGGCGGATATATGGAACTGAAATACTCCAAAAATACGCTCATGGGTTGGCCAGCTTGTCGGATTCAGCGTCTGGGACTACACTTGGCCCCACGATGTCGACTGTACGGAACGACCTCATGGGAAAGAATCATTGGTTATTCTATCCAATTCTTAATCGAATGGAACAATGAGGAATCAATAATTTGTAGTCGCTCCTTACACTTTGCTATCACTCATTAGGAATAATCATCAATCAAACAGCATTCAACTCACAGCTAGCTGGGCCTGAACTGAGCATTGACCATTGAATAATATCGCTTCCGGAATCATTTGAGTTACACTTCTGTTCCCAGGTTGTATCTGCTAACTTTGTTCCCGATGCGTTGCCAATGAATATTGCGTCACACCAGTACTTAAATTATAGGTGGCAGCTGGCAATGATAAAATGCCTCATTTTCGTCATACCGACGGCGATGTTGTTACTTTGGCCGATGTGTGGCGTGTATAACGGCTGTTGTGGGTGCTCTTCGATTAATTCCTCGATCCCTCCCTCCCATTTTGAAATTTGAATTTGACGCAATTATAAGGTCGCACTCCTTTGCATTCCGAAGACACCAAAGCGTAACTTGAAAGGTCACTTCTTCAACACTTCTTGCCAAATGCAAAATAACCTTTAGGGTGCTAATCATCAAAATTTTCACTGGTAAGGCCGCAGTTATGAAAGTTGGGGCCCTATCGAAAGAGCTGTAGCAAATTTGAGGTTTTCTTTGGAGGAGCTGCTATGATGCCCTTGCAGTTGTTGTGGCTCAGCGATAACCTCGGAAACCAGATCGCGACATATTTGTGTGTTCGGGAACGCTTCGCCGTTTGAAATAAACAAGCGACTACAACCGCTCTGAGGGAAAAAATGGACAGCGCGGACCGTTTGCAAGCTCTCGGTGACCTTGGTTTTCTGCAGTATTGGTAGAAACGGCAAGGGATACGTTGGCCAACGCTAACTAACACAGGACAGCGTCGTTCCCTCATTCCCATGCATGCCCCTTCGTGCCCTTCGACTCTTTCCTCTCCCGACGAGGCCCGACGCGACGTTGGCTGCTCTATCCTTCGCGTCTACATTGCAACTTGCAGCTGGTCAGGCATGGACCCGACGTGTCATTGCTCATGCGCAACCCACAAAACCCGGATCCCGCGGTATTCGTGCTACCACGCAATGTCAAATGGCATCCAAACAAACTGAGCGGGACGCATCGGTTCAAGCTGGACCGTCCACGTATGTTCTCGTGTCATGTCTCGCATTCTAGAAATTGTCTAATGTATGGTCATGGCAGTATACGGAACGTCAAGCCACTCACTAATACTTCCAACAGCGCATCTAAGAAATCTAGTGACACTCTAAAGCTCACGAAGACGAAGGCAGCCCCTCAAAGACCCATTGAGAAACCCTTGGCAAATATTACCGATTTCGATCCACAACATAACGATTATGAACCGTCTGACGCGGAGCTGCTCAAATCCGATGACCCATATTCCGAGGATTTTATTGTCGACATTCTTCCAAGTGACCTACCCAACGTTTCCACTTCCGTGAACACGGAGCCATTGGATTTACGCCAGCCTTCTGTACTTCGAGAACCCAACAGCCGAAAATCGCTCCATCGAAATTTGCTCTATTTGATCAACGTAACGAAACCTTGCCCACGACTACCTGCACTGGTGGATTACCATGCTCACTACGCCGAATGGCAATCGACAGCGTCCTACAACCTCCTCCTCTCCCTAGCTATACGACATCAGAGTTACGGGATATCTCGCCGCTTACTCCGAGATCACTCGCTGTCGAATCTTCCCAAAAATCTGGATACGTATAAACTCGAGGTTCGGCACCTTGTACACCAAGGGTTGTGGAATAGGGCTTGGAAGTATGTTCAATACCTCAGAGAAACAGGACGACTACCAACGGCGGAAAATGGCGAAACGGACATACCTTTCCCTATCTGGTTGGAATTTTTTCGCCCCGTCAAGAGGCCTCGCATACGAAAACGGTTCGTTTACGACACGGAAGGAAAACGGACGGGTAGACTTTTTGAAGAAGTCATCGCCACCCAAGAGGAGATGAAAGCATATCAGGGACTTCTGAACCAGAACCGACCAAGGAACATGCCACCCCTTTCCCATACCCCGGGTCATGCCATTTACTGTATCGTTCAGCTATTACTGAGGTCAGGGAACAAAGACCGTGCTCTCAAACTCACGAAAGCATACTTCGGTGCACTCCCACGAACTCTGTCGCACGCCAATAAGAGATGGTGTATCGCTATCGTCCACCTTCATATGCTCTCTTCCTCCGACAAGGTCGGTCTGGCTCGCTTTTACGAAGCGCGAAGAACAATGGTTGCTCTTCTGAGTTACCATCGATCCGTACACCCCAACTCAAAGACATTATTCATCCTTCTCGCCCCCCTTCATCGCGCTAAACAATGTGGCACAAAGGCATGGAAACAACTACGGAATTTCAAGAAGGAGTGGGGCCCTTTTGTCGAGGATAGGCGGGTGCAGCGGCGCGTCGCCAATCTGGCGTTAAAGGAGGGTCGTATGGACATTGTGAAAAAGATCACCCGTGTGGAAAGGACAGAGCGACGTTATCGTCAGCGCCGTTTGTCAGAAGACCAAATGACGCAGAGGATAAGGCGGGTCCGATCACGCGCATGCCAAGTCCGTCTGCCCTTTCAAATGGTGTACCCTAAGAACGGCAGAGAGGCGCAGTTGTGGTATCGTCTCCGACTCAGAATTCGCAAGGTTTACCAAAGGAGACAACGCCGTCGACGGCGTCTTCAAACTCGTCGAGACATTATTACCATTGCGAGTTCTCCATAACGATATCGGCTGTCGCAACCCCATACGCAGCCTGTAGGGTCCCGCAGCATGTTGGCGAAATGATCCCTACTCACTATTTCGCACTATCCTTGATGTAGTATTCGGCGTTTGCTGGGAGCTGAAATTTAATGCTCTTTAAATCTATCCGGGGAATTATACCTGACGACGCTGCGATCCTGAAAGAATGCATATGACATAGCAAACAAAACATACATACAAGTTCATCGGCTTCAATATACATTTAGCTGGATCGAAGAATGGAATGCCCGATTTTGAGTTGAGCGCCAATCAAGCTGCATAACAAATCTACCGGCATTGCTGACATCTTACGGTTGTCTTACGGTAGCTTTTAGGATGCGAAATTCAGAACCAATTTTGGCCGGAGGTTGTAAGACGCCTTTGATGATAATAAAATAGGTATCATCGACGAGGACCTTAACTCTATTCACATACTTTACAGGAGGCTGATGATCAAATTTTAAATTCCGGTGGATTGACGAGTCATGGTAAGGTCCCTGTCACAAACGATCAGCACGCTGTTCCCGTCTTCTCCTACTCCTTCAGACTTCTTCAGTCGCTGTCTGTCAGTCTTCTCTTTGTATCCGCAAACGACAATCATGCCTCGCACTAAACGAGAATGCACTTTGCTCATCCCCAAAGCAGCCTAGCACCTTCTAAGAATTCGTAGTTTTCTTTCGAAATTTCTCGGTGGCACTACTACATAATAATGTCCGATATTTTGAACATCCCCCTTCAGTCCGGGGCCCTCTACCAGAGCTCTCTGTGACGTGCTTCCCTGGCCTGGCAGCTGCGAAAGAGATGATTAGCTTTGCTGTTGCCGCGACAAGAAATATCCTTGAAGGCTGCGAGCTTCATCGAAATCCCCGCTGATTTCGTGATCCGTAGCGCCCGAAGTCCCTTGAAATCATTCCACAGGAATTCTGAAGAAAGTCGTCTTCAGGAATCCAGGAGAGCTCTCTTTCTTCCAGGTGGAAGACTGCTAGTTGAGATAGTGTCAAAGAAATCGTCAAATAACGCCGCCCAGCGATCGGATTATCTGGCTTCTCTTGTGCCTTTTCCTACCCTGCTTGGAGGTCTTCATGTCCTTCGCCATTTTTCTTTACTCTATGACCGCCATATGCTTCGAGGAGTCACTTAGACGTCAAGGCGCTTCCTTATACGCACGATCGAACCGGATACTGATCGTTCCACATCTGCAATCGCCATCGCCAATCTATTACGCCCCAATTTTAAGATGCAGTCGGTTCCCCTCATCTCTCCCTGTCACATTATCGTCCTTGGTCCTTACACAGTGGCACTACGGCAGACTTGTTTTATCAAATCTTGTCGTTCACTTGATGTCATCCATGGAGAGTCGGAAGGCCACGCTGCAAGAACGCTCCTTCGACCACTTGCGGGCATGTCATAGTACGTTGAACCCTGTCCTATCCTGTCTTTAAACTCACTTTCAATCACGCAAACCACCATACAAGAGCAACTTAGCATACCATTTTCATCGACGGAGCGCCACCCTCAAAATGTTCATAAAGGCCAGTGCGATTAAAGTAATGCCTCCTCAATATTCTCTTGCTTTTTTTAACGCTATTCCATGGCGCCCGACACTAATAGTATCCTCTCTGTCTCGTGTATTAATGTCGGTGTCGGGCCAGGGGGTACTACGAATTTAATCGCGTAAGTAATCTCCGTCCTCGAGCTTTTGTGCACATTTTCATTCACACTATCTAGGCGCATAGCAATTGTTGACTACCGAGGGGCAACGCTGTTCGACAAATATGTGGTACCGACCACGATCGTGAGTACCCTTGAATGTAGCATTTTAACTTTGTTATCTTAAATGTTTGACCATTGTTAGGTGACCGACTACCGAACGGCCACTACAGGTATCACCGCTGCTCACCTGAACTCCCGTATGACCCCGCACTCCGCTTAATGATGGCACATTTGTCGTGATATTGAATTAATAAATTTTCAGCGGACGCCTGGACCTTCCACATGATACAGAACTATGTCTCGAATTGTTTCCGCGGTAAAATTCTGGTCGGCCATAGTCTATGGAATGATCTCGCAGGTATGATATACTCCATATACTCCACTAAAATACAGGCGGCCGAAGATCCCAGAAATTCATGATTATTTTTATTTTCAGTTCTTGGTTTACCCCATCGCGCTGTAGACACCAGGGACGTAGCTCTGTATCAGGTTCGTACGGATTATCGTTCTAAAATGATCATCGTTATCCATTCCGCAATTACAGCCATTCCGCAATACCTTGCAACATAGCAATCCTCACCAGATAATTGGGTTGCAAACACTGGCGTGGCAACTCATGGCACGACGGTGCCAAGAAGGGAAAATTCATCCTGTAAGTTTCTTCCTAATCGCTACAGTGTCGGAAATGAAAAAAGTTGCTCATGTTACTTTCCTTATCTTTGGGCGCCTCGTACAGATTGAGAACGCCCGTGCTGCTTTGGATCTGTATCGATCTGTGGCTGACCAGTGGGAGAGCTCCATTGCTCGCGGAAATTGGCCTTGCGCACTTCCTCCAAGCACTTTCTCTCGTTGCTACCTTTAGTTTTATCATTGCGCACCTTTTCTACCACTATTTTGGTTTCACTTGAACGCTGATCATGCATCGTGTATTTTCTCAGACCGTTCCATGGTTATACCTGCTCACGGACTGCACCATAGTTTGAATTCCTTTCGTTCCGATCCTACAATTCGGAAATTCTAATGATAGTATAGTGTACGGAACTATTACTCTACTTATGTCAAACAGATCAACACGAGTGACTGAATATATGCCTTTATTTGGTATATAGATCCCCAAAAGGAGACGAGAGTGAATCACATGAGTTGATGAAATAAACCTGCAACTGTCAAATGACTATATAGCTTAGAAGTGCGGAACATAGAGAGCTATTGTCGACATTGGAACAACATCAAAATGTAAAAGTAAACTCTATTTTGCACGGAGACGCGTCAATCAAAACTCTAATTTCGTGTCTTTCAGGGACGTGAAATTTCAGGATTTGCCTTGATTGAGATTTATTTGAGATACATACCTGTTCTGCCCCTAATATCCTCATCGTCCCTTCATAGACAAACAGTGCGGACGCATTGACAGGAAATGCACGTAAAAAACAAGGTCCAAGCCCTCGGAAGAATCCCGATGCGCCTTCCCGAGCCAGTATCTGGCGAGCAGTATGAATGAAGGAGGGTTGTTTCATGAGCAACTCCGCTGGTGTTCTGGAGGTCGGATAAGGTCGAGGATGGGGATAAGCCATCATCCGACTATGGATACAATGAGCGGTCAGCAGCAGTTTTTTGTGAGGCGCGTCACACGTACTTTTTGATATTATCGAAAGGAATGGCCATTGACCAGAAGACGAAGGAAGCGAGACCGCCCGAAAGAAAATTGGCGGTACCTGTGCTTATCTGTTCGTTTGCAAGGTAAGTGGCTTAAAACGCATAGTGAGCTACAATCGCAATACCTCATAAGGCGACCCTGCCAGCGGGGCTGAAAAGCCACGCATCAGCGCCTATATTTCCCCAATTAGCATTACAATGCAGCCAGGAAGAAAGATAATGCGAGAGATAAAAACCTCGATGGAAAGAAACATCCAAAAGAAATTGCTTCGAAATGCAAGGCTGCCAGTGAACCCTGACCATAAACCACCGAGCCCTTGAATACGTATGATTTGTCGGGCGCAATCAATAGGGCCTTTGAAGCGGCGGTCAGACACTGACTTTTGTTCTTGGAGTTGCAGTTTGACTGTTTAGCAGGATACTTAGTTTTTCTAGCCTCTTTGTTCCAAAGAGAACAAACCTTTCAATAATTCTATGGGCGTAGCTATCAAAGCACTACGCGAGGATTCGAAAGGAATAGATCGGATTCAGTATTCACTAAATATACAATCATTGTTAGAGCGTACCTGGTCCACCCCGCAAACAACCCGGCAACTCCATGAGCGAACAGTGTCAGCCGAGGACTCCCAGATGGAGAGATTTCGGTCATCCCATTTTGGAGAAGGAATAAACGGTAGTTGTGCAGTGATCCAAGCAGGACTGAATCTATAGCGGCCCAGCCTACAGCGGGAGGAGTTGCCCCTTATACAGCGCAAATATTCCCTGGGCTTTGAATCAGAATAGGTAGCTCCAGTTGTGAGATTATTCCTCGCACCTCGTTTCTGATGACCTTGGAAAGAACGTCTAAAGCACTGCGATATGTGCCTGGAGGAGAGCACTGCATACGAGTTTTTACGGTATCGAACCTTTCCATAAAGGTTTAAGATTCAAGATATTCTAAGAATCGTAGAGATGGTAAGTATGGTCCGCTGTTTTTATAACATGTTCATACCTAACTAATAGCGGATTACTGCTCACCCATGACCAACGGCGACCTAGAAATCGCGCAGGCTTAACATCGATAGAGTAGAACATGCATATGAATATCAACTTTGGTCAAGCCTGCAAGAAAAACTTGTTTCAGATGGGATTAGATGAACTTGGTAATAGAGCCTCACCGCTGCCCATGCCTGCCACAGCGCCAGCAAATCGTAGACGGGGTTTATTAGTTCCCTCGTCATTTTGGGTCATCCGAGGCGAAAAGTATCAAACGGCTCGAGAAAAAAAGTCAAAAAAATGGCTCGATGCGACTACCAGAATAGACGCGTGAAGGGCAACAAGTGCTTACAAGTGACTGAGCGATGTCAGAAAGCGCGTGAGGCCTCGGCAGGGATGGCCTCGGCAACAGTGAACACGTAGAATAGCCGGGCGCGTGCCCCTAAGCAGCGCAGACACCTTGAGCTCACGACTTGCAACATCCTACTCAGCACCGTCCAATGTCAGACCAACAGAAGAGCCTCAGAAACAATGCAGAATCTGTTTCGACGGCGTAGAGGCTGAGAAACAACTTGGCCGTCTCATTCGACCATGCCTGTGTAGAGGTTCAATTAGTGTAAGCATTCTTTGCGCATTCAAGTTCTCGGGTCTACTGCCTCCCATGAACTGTGGACTGGACCCGGCTGTTGGCTCTAATTGCGTCCAATATCTTTCTAGTATGTCCATATAGGATGTCTGCAGAAATGGAGGAATTCTTCCACATCGCAAAGCGCATTCTTCCAATGTCCCCAATGTCGCTACCAATATCGTTTTGCTAGAACGAGCATTGCTGGTCTTGCTAGCAATCCAAGTGCGTGTTCTCGATACTCAAATAATGTATATACGACTCATACCTTCTAATTGTTTAGTTGCTATCGGCGTACTATCCGGTCTAGTCTTTACATCTATCGTTATGATGGCGTCGTTCATCACAACTTTCTTTATGGGTGCTTTCGACGAGCCTTCACATCATTCATTCTCCTACTTCTACTACGTATCTCCTTTGGAAGTTGCACAGGACCTTGTAACTGCAGCATTTCGCGTCCTAAAAGATGGAGAGCTTGCCGATGTTTTCGAAGACACCGTCACTTATACAACTGCTAAAGGTTCAGTCAATGTCCCTATCCCAAGACCCCCTCCTGGCATCCTGAAGCGGTTCGTTCGCCGATTTATTCTTGGCCTGCCTCTTGTTGGGGCTGGCTCTCTTGTCCAAATGTTCCTTTCAGTCCAAGCCCTCGGCCCCATTCAATGGATAGCAAGGTATCGAGGAAGTCGAAATAGAAGGAACAACAACTCGCGAGACATCGCTGCTCTCATTGTGATCTCGCTTTTGCTTGTTGGTGCTTTCAGGTTAGATGGCATTGTTATTTTCGTTTCCAGTATTATGTTGCCTAACTGGCGATTTTCGCAGAGCTTTATACAAGGTCTACCTTTTCACCGAAAACTAACAAAAAGAGTACTTCATCGTGCCGAAGAATCGATATTGGAAGTAAACTGAAGGATCTTCTGATCATGTATTTTATGGG